>JABRWK010000333.1:0-46396 GCA_013372445.1 Hypothenemus hampei | reverse complement strand
AGTTTTCAACAGTGGTATAAAAAGTGTTATAAAAGTGATAAAGTGAATTATTATTATATTATTTAAGTAGGTACTTATGTTTTATTATATAACCATATGTTGTTTTATTATGAATTAATTAATAAATAACTCATTTGAAAAAGTTTTAACAACTTTTTTCTCTTCATACTGCATTTCATGTAATGTGGAATACTTGACATAAGCCGATGCATACCTATACCATATTAGCCTCATATCGAATGAATGAATGAATTATTTTCAGATAAATTAAGTATGTCTCAATGCAAGAAACGGAAGCAATGGGAGGCTGGTGGCAGGGAAAAAGCTATTGACACATATATTTGTGATTTTCGCAAAAAATTATGTAAGTAAATTTCTTATTTCATATTACCCCCCGTTCTCATATTAACCGAAAAATCATCGTCGTTATTTTTGATACATAAGTCCTTCATTTTTTATTGAATTTGTATATGCAAAGATCGGTATGAACACTAGTCATCACTTACTAATATGACAAAAAAGAGTTCCATTATTTTTAACCGTTTATTAAATTTTTGCAAAAAAAATGGTATTCCATATTTACCGAACTTACTCTATTCATACACCCTTGGAGAATTTTGTTAATTTTTTGATATTAAAAACAATAAAAATTGTGAAAATAAATTATATTCTTACAATAGGAAAAATATCTTTAAGTATATCCAAAAAAGCATTCATGCAATTTGAAATAATAGCCTCTTTTGTCCTTTTAAATATTGTTGTTATGGTTTTTTAAAGATGGCACCCCAAAACTCATTTTTGATTAGTTGTTCTGAAACTACTTTAACTACATTGACGATTGCTACTTTTAATAATAATTAGAGGTCAGCGGAAGTCGCTTGAAGGATCGGACAATGGTGCCTTATATTATAGTGATATCTTTTGCAGTGCATAGTATAGTATAATATTTAATTTACTAAATTAGCTTCTTCAAAATTAAAAAGATGCACAAAACAACTTTAAAGTACCTAAAAAGGTGACAATTTTTTGAGTAACAGCAGGAAAATCTAAACCAATGTTACAGACAATTTTTTCGAAAATAGCTAGTTTCAGTAGTGGTACAAAAGTACCCAAAAAACTAAGAAATTCAAATGAAATTTTGTTCGACCCTGCATCCGTGTACTGAAAATCGTGATTAACAAGGGATGGTTCAAGGATCAGAATGAAAGGGAGAAATGTTAATACACATTGTGAAAACACTGTGAAAGACCGTCTACTGATATAAAAAATCACTTCGAAACAGACGTACGCTTTATAGCTTTATATGATAGTTCTGAAAAAGGTGTTTATTGTTGTTTCCGTTGATTTTTGAGGAAAAAATAATTTAGAAATTATTTCGGAGAAATAAGGGCGACCCTTTTTGAAGACGGTTTTGTGACTTTTAACAGAAGTTGCCTGATGGAGTTGTTATTGTAATGGACAATGTCTCATTCTATAATTGTAAAACCGAAACTATTCTAACAATGTCTTCCACGTAAAATTGATGTGCAACAATGATTTTTGTATTTATAAAGAATTTGTAATTGTTTTAATAAAGTTTTTTTGAGTAGACGAATTGATAGACGTGGAATAATAGAATGGCCGCCTAAATCTCCAGATCTAACGTTACTAGATTTTTTCTTTACGGTTGTTTAAAATCTGACGTATACATTAACAAGCCTAATATAGGGTGTCCCAGTAAAATCGCACTTTTAAATGTTGAATAAAACTCATTAAATAATTGAAAGTGTCTGTTATTTATATGTTAGTGTATAGTACAGACCTTCCCATTAAATGTGGAACATAACGTCTTGCAAATGGTCGCCTTGATTTTGTGCATAGACTCATTTTTTTATGAAATTTTCAATAACATTTTTACATAATTGCAGCTCAATTTCGGTAATAACATGTCTAATTTCGAACTTCAGCTTCTGAATAGTTCTTAGATTATTTGCGGGTACATGAAATTTCAAAAAACCCCAAAGGAAATAATCACACACCATAGTTTTAATTTTAAAAATAATTGAGCAGTGCGTCAAGGTACTGGTAGTTCTCTTGAAAAAATTAAAACTATGCTAAATCAAGGCGACCATTTGCAAGACGTTATTTTTCACATTTAATGGGAAAGTCTGTACTATACATTAACATATAAATAACAGGCACTTTCAATTATTTAATGAGTTTTATTCAACATTTAAAACGTGCGGTCTTACTGGGACACCCTTTAGAATTGATGAGTTGAAACAAAAAATTAGAGATCAGATAAATTACATTAGTTTTAAAACTCTTAGGAATGTGTTAATTAAATTCTAAAATCGTCTTGAACTTTGCCAATAAGTTAACAGAAAGCGATTTGCATAGTTGTTCTAATATTTAATCATTATTTTAACACATAATGTTTCTCTAAGTTTTAGTCTAGATTAAATGGTTTGAAGTGTTAAAATTATCAATATTGAATTAAATAAAATCATTTTTTTCTGAGAATTTTTATTATTTAGCATAGGAAGGTCACAGAAAATCAAAGCAAAAAAATGTATAGTCTTTTAAACGACTTAAAAAAAGATGGGTTGTTCTATAAACAAAGAGCCTTGATAACATTCTATGTACGAAATGAATAACATTACTAAGAAAATTTATGTCAAATTATGTACAAAAAAATCATGTATTCAACTAATTTTTCTTTTTGATTAGTAGAATTTTAAATGAATTTATTCTAATTTTTTGCCGCTCATTGTTTAAATTTTTTGTTAACAAAATGTAAAAACCACTGGGTTGTTTTTAAATTTGAAAAAAAAAATGACACAAAGGTACAATTTTGACGATCGATCAGTCGTACGGGCTGGTTTCCAAAATCGTACCTATCTCTATTTTTTAACACGCTTGCACAGGCCTCGTGTAACAATTGTGTAACACAATTTTAAGACCCGTTGTACCCACTAAAACGAATGTTAAAACTATACAGGATAACTCAAACGTAATCTGCAAAATTTTACCAGCGTATTATACGTTTAAAAATATAACAATAAGTTTATTACACCATGGGGCGAAAAATATTTCCTAATATAGAAGGCACTTTTCTAAAAATATCTCGAAAACAAGGTGATATAAATTATTAATTATAAATTAAATGTTCAAACTGATTATTGCAAATAACAAATTACGACTGCTTTACACTAAAAAAGGAACAAAACATTTTAATTTGTGCACGTTCATGTACTACCTTAGGAAGCATTTTTCCCTCCATGTTGTAATAAATTTTTGTTCTATTTTTGAACGTACAACATACTGGTAAAATTTTGCAATTAAATTTGGGTCACCTTGTATTTTAAAAATTAAAAAAAAATAAACTCATAAAGAAGTGGTTGAAATAATAATAAATGTTTTCTCAGACAACAGAGAAACTGACTTGATAAAAAAATTGTAATAAAGAATAATCATCTCTATACATAAATGGTCACTACGATTAAAGATGAAAAAGGCATACGATTCCATTATCATATGATAATGATGATAACCTTTACTTAATTATGATCTATATCCTGAAATAGAAATAAATAAAAAATTAATTCTGAATAAAATATACTCAGTGACATGGAAATTGCAACACCATAAGATCATAAATAACTTTAGAACCGTTTATTCAATTTTGTTAATTTTTTTCTGTCACACGTATTTTTTACTCCTCTTATCATTTCCGATGTCAAAAATGAGAAAATACTAATGAAAAATAAAATAAAAAAACACAAAAAAACAAAACACTTTCGGTTTTTTTGTAAGAATACTGGACCTTAACCTATAGCTTACTTTCGATTGTACGCACCAAAAAAAAACAAAAAAATCAATAAACCGTAATAACAATAGAGGTAGACCTACACATAATTTTTTAAATACAGTTTACTTTAACTTTTCTTTTTGAAATTAAAATCGTTTTTATACATGACTAGACTAATATACAGGATGGTCGGTTTAATGTGTGCAAAATTTTAGACGGTGACAGAATAATACGTTATTTTGAGTCTATTGAACTAAACATACCTATATACCAAGTGTTGTAGTTTTCAAGATATTAACATTTTAAAATTTAATTTTTCTATTAAGTCAATGATAACACACTTGAAGTTTTTTGCACTTTTCTTTATTTTAGAATACTTTTACTGCAGATCTTGTATTAATTCTGTAAATATGTAATACAGTATGGTAATATTTTTAGAGAAATTGCACTAATATACGTTAGGTTGTCCATTTTGTTTTAAGAAATACTTCAATATTATTTCAATTTCTCATAAAACTTTATCGTACTGTATTATTTACAGAAATTATACAAGATTTGCAGTGAAAGGATTCGAAAATAAAGAAAAGTGCAAAAAAACTTCAAGTGTGTTACCATTGACTTAATAGGAAAATTAAATATTAAAATGCTAATATCTGAAAAACTACAGCACTTGGTATATAGGTATGTTTAGTTCAATTGACTCAAAATAATGTATTCTATCACCCCTTAAAATTTTGTAGACACAAAACCGACCATCCTCAATGTGCTTTTAAACCGAAAATTACAGTGTATTCTTGGTGTTGCAATTTCCATGTCACTGATTGTGAGTATATTTTCAAATATTTGCGACGTTTTCTATGCTTTATAAAGAAAACGTCGACCGGTTGCTGAGATTTATTTTTTATGGTGATTCAATTCATTGAATCACCGTAAAAAATAAACCTGTACCCGCCAACGCTAATTCATACATTGTTTACATTTATTTATTTTTTTTTTAACAATGAAAACCTTAAAGGTAGACCAATTCTTGCCAGTTCTTGGGCAGTTGTTTTAATTGCTGTCTGTAAATAGATAAAAAATATTTCAGTTTTTTATGTGTCGGAATTTTAATTTATATTGAGTATTTTTAAATTGCTCAAAGTTGTTGATTTTTTGTGAAAATATGAATTAGCGTTGAAAGAACTATACAGAGTGTCCTATATAAAACTTTCCACCTGAATATTTCGTTTAATATGAAGTTTTGAAAAAATTCATAAAATAGCTCCATTAAGATGTCGAGGGGGCAACTTTTTGAGCTTATGTACAATTCTCTATCTTCAACCCTTTAAGGAGAGGGTGACTCACCTCTAAAATCTTAAATGGAATGGGGGGTCGAATGATACCTTATTTTAAAGGGCATGCCAAGACCTTTTCGCCCACCAAGTTTCAGGTCATTACGTTTAACCATTCCAAAATGGCAGCGACTTGAATATTGTGATTTTTACTATGAAAAGTGACGTAAACCGGAGTTTAAAAAAAAAGGAGCCAGTTTACTTTCATATTTCAAGTGAAGGTAGCTGAGGTGAGGGGACGAATAACAAAATTTTGTGAAATACGAAATTAAATTGCCCCCTCCATATCTAAACTCCGGTTTACGTCACTTTTCATAGTAAAAATCACAATATTCAAGTGGCTGCCATTTTGGAATGGTTAAACGTAATGACCTGAAACTTGGGAGGTGAAAAGGTCTTGGCATGCCCTTCAAAATAAGGTATCATTCGACCCCCCATTCCATTTAAGATTTTTGGGGTGAGTCATCCCCTTCTTAAGGGGTTTAAGATAGAGAATTAAACATAAGTTCAAAAACTTTCTCCCTGACATCTCAATTGACCTGCTTTTGGAATGTTTTCAAAACTTCATTCTTAATCGAAATATTCAGGTGGAAAGTTTTATATGGGACACCCTGTATGTATAGACCGGGTGCTGAAAAGAATTAAGTCTACGAAATATGTGTAAAATATTATTTCAATTAATACATGCTCATAAGAGTTCAAAATCCATTTTGTGGTCTGATATTTGTTTATTCCTTCTCCTCTTTTGTATCAAAGAAATCGATTGACTACATGCAATGAAAGTTGTTAAATGAAATAACAAAATGATTGATAAAGAAAACATTTAGGTATTGTTAAAAGCAAAATAATGAGAAAGAAGAAACTGAAATGGAAATATAGTATAATACCATAAAGGTAATCAATAATTTTTGTTTACATTCGTTGTTTATACACTTGCACATTGGAATACAAGCTAATCGTGATTTTTTGCAAATACAAGATATCATTCTACAATTCCATGTACATTTACAAGGCTGAATCAAAAACTCTGGGAAAGATGGCTTCATTTGTCGTGGACATAAGGTACCACTTTTGTTTCATAGCTAATTGTAAGTAGAATGTAATCAATTGTGTTCGATCAACATTTTTCTACAAATATGTTTGCACTGTAATTATTAAAAAACACAAATGTAAAGCATCTGATGTGCATATTATTTTCATTAAATGAAAGTTAAAGCCTGTATTTTTGGAAATCAATTTATAATGGAGTTCATCAGAAGTTAATTTTCATTTTGTAAAAAGATATGTGCAAAGCGTTTCCCACGTTTTTAATTGGTCATCACATAGGTATACGTTTTCTAAAGATACTAAAGCATTTTGTATGAATTCTAATGGGTGTAGCTTTTAAACAGTATTTTTTATTGCTTATTCTCCTAGTTGTGTCACAACCACTTAGGGAGCATAATGTTGGTGAAATACTACAAATGTACATATTCTCTTACTATGCATACTTGGGAGCATTATTAGTGCACAGAAATTGAAAAATTTGTAATTTATTTTAAGTGTGAATAATTAAAAATCAAAAATTTAATATAATTAATTATTTAATTTACCAATTTTATACAGTTGGGGCGCTATAATCGTAATAGGGGACGAAAAGGGGGGATTCAGACCACACGGTCGGAAATCTTAATTATTATTTTGTAGTATGTCAAGCATAAGAATTCAGGGTTAGATATTTCTACTCAAATTTTGTATGCTCAAGTGCCTTTGACGCTTCTACTATACAGGGTGTCCCAGCCAACATGACCATCTCAAATATTGCCGTTGTTTGTAAAGTTAGAACAAAATGTTTCAAGACAAAGTTACTTAGCATCAAGGGGCGCATGTATTGATGTTATTTTTTTTTTGCAGGTCACCATTTTTAAGATATCAAGGTCATATATAGTTTTTTAAATGGGAACTACTACTTTTTTTAATGCCATGTTTTAGTTTGCGTTAAGAGGAAGCTAGTCATTAATTTTTTTTTTTTTTTTTTAATTTTATTTTTTTATTATAACATAGAACCTTCAGGTGATCTGTTATGACCAAATTAATTTAGTAAAATATTTTATAAATAATAAAAAAAAAATTAATGACTAGCTTCCTCTTGACGCAAACTAAAACATAGCATTAAAAAAAGTAGTAGTTCCCATTTAAAAAACTATAGATGACCTTGATATCTTAAAAATGGTGACCTGCAAAAAAAAAATATTAACATCAATACATGCGCCCCTTGATGCTGAGTAACTTTGTCTTGAAACATTTTGTTCTAACTTTACAAACAACGGAAATATTTGAGATGGTCATGTTGGCTGGGATACCCTGTATATGAACATAAGCTAAACGAAAAATGTACATTTTGTTTATGGATTCTCCTATTTTACAAAATTCGACTAATAGTATGATTTAAGTCTCTTTGTGGGCTAGTTTTTCTGTTTCGTCTTATTGAGTTTTCAGTTCAAGTAAAATGCAATCTGAGAACACAATTGACTCCGAGTTACGGAGTTTTGATTGAATATTTAAATAGTTTATTTTCTAATAATCCCTACTAAACGTGGTTGAATCGAAAAAGAAATGTAGGCAGTATAGCGTTAATTATAGTTTCTCTTTATTGCATTGTTGCCTAACGAACACCTGTCTATGTGCTTTTTATGCAACTAAGTTTTAAGAAATGATTATGAAACCATTCAAGTTAGAGGATTATCTGAGAAGGTGTCACCCTGATAAAACTGATAACAATTTGAGACACTTTTAAACGATAAAGGAAAAACTTATCTACGATGTTCACTTCAACATCGAAAGGAAACGATGATGGTTTACAATATCTCATTGCTGACAGCAAATAGGAAGGTCGCATATCATTGGAGGATGGTTTATTTTGCCAGCCAGTGAAGACGTTTGAGAAACTATTCTACATAAACCTGCATATTATATACTGAAGCAACAACACAGTTCAAAGATGTATTGATGTAATGATTTGAAAGCTTCTTGTATAATTACCTATAAACGACCTATTTCTGCATACAATTGGAAAAGTTAATTTTACCTTCTTTTTTTAAAGTAATGAAGCATTGTTATTGACATACATTCGTTTTGTTATGGACTAAGTAATTCACGAAGATCTGTTTTTCGCCAGAATTTTGAAAACAGACGCTAAAGGTGAATCAACTTTAATTGTTTCAAAACACTATTTCATAAAAAAAGCGATTCTTTATCAAATATGTATAATATCAGTAGCAGCAGATGGAGCACCTGTTATGTTTGCGCGCTATCGTGGTTTATAAACCAGTTCAAACAATACATATCCGGGGTTTTTTCAATACACTGCGTTATCCGTCGAGAACATTTAGTTGCTAACAATCTGAGTGTCAGATTGTATCAGTGTTTTCAATTCGTTCTAAACGCAGTAAACAAAATTGGAAGCAACGCATTGAATTTTAAATTATTTGCGCAGTTATGTGAAGAAAATAACGAAAATTTTCATCAATTACTCCTTCACACTGCAGTACGCTGCCTGATTACTTTTTGAGACTGTTTTAAATTTTTGGATGCTAAAGATCCTATTTACAAAAGAAAATTTATTCAAATCGAAACCAGACATTGCTTATTTAACAGATTTGTTTACTAAATTTAATGAAATTAACTTGCAGTTACACAGTAATAATCTAAATTTGATAAAACAAAGTCCATCATTGCAGCTATTCTTGCCAGAATCAACTTAATAAAGCCAAACATTGGACGACGGGAATTTGACCAGTTATAAATCTCAAATTACACAATTTATAAACCTGATGGCAGAGGAAGTCAAATATATGAATGCAGTCATAAATAATGAAATAATTGGCAAATCTAACTAATTTGTGGGCATATACTAGAAGAATCATGGCCATTCTAAATAAGGATCACAGTCCAGTGTTGTTTTATGGCTCTACGAAATTGCAGACAAAACAATTGTATGCCATGTGATGGCGGGGCCTAGGATGGAGAAATTAGAAACCAGAAACATTCTTAACAGTTATAATTAAAATTTTCTAAGGGTTCCTACCAGAATTATACATTTAACGTAACACTGGAAATAGTTTTGCGTGTCATGGAAAATGGGAATTTATGCGTGTGAGTTAGACTAAACTAAAGTTATTAAGCAAACCATCCTTTAAGTTACTTCTGGGTCGACTGGGACGTAGCAACATGAATCTCATGACAAAGTAATGGGTAATCTTGCTAGAAAGGCAAAGTAGCATATTGAAGGGCTTGAAACAGGGTATTTCGCAGGAATTCTCTTTGACGATGGAAAATCAAATGCAGACGGTACATCTACTAAAGATACAAGGAAAAACATTAAAAAATTTTCAACATTGTCACACTCTAACTGTCCAAAACATGTTGAATTAACTGGGCACTATGTTGAATAATAAGATATTTTTCATTCCGAAAATATCCTTTTTTTCCATAGCAGATTAAGAATGTATGAAATAATTCTCTCTTCTCGTAACTATTTACATTTAGCTGGAAATAAAAAAGCGTTAAGTGAAAATGTAGGTTAAAATTTTATATTTTGATTTTATTTACAACCAGATTGTACAACATTATTCTAATACTATACACTTCCATTTTTGAATAACTATTCAGAATAATTAAAAAAAAAACTGTTATTGTAAAAAGTATTCCTTAATATATAACTTTATTGCGGATGTAAATTGATTAAATAAATAAACAACAATGTTCATACGTAGTTTTCATAAATGTAAAATATTAATTAGACTTTACAAAACTACACACACTATATCTTCTGTTGAAAAGCTTCTGGATGTTAATCGAGATCTCTGTTGATCCTAAATGATATAACAGAAAATTTTTTGCATAAAAAAAAGAGAAACATTAAAACAAACAAAAAAAAATCCAACAGGGATGAACATTTAGCTACCTTATCAATACCTAGATCATGCCTAGAAGCTATATTATTACTATACTTACTAATATCGTACTTAATATATTTCAGAGCATATGATAATTCGCTTTAAAACCGATTGAATCACTAAAAATTACAAGAAGATAGAAAATACATTTATTGTCAGGTAAACTATCTTGCCATTGCCAATTGAAATCGAATCATAATATTATCGCTACAATTCTATTTTTAATATACCATATTCTCTGATAGCAGTCCATTTAATATGTGATTATAATCAATGCTAACCAGTATAAATATTAGTAGCTGAAAACTTTTTCATTCTCCAATGGCACGTCGTAAAATTTATTTTAACTTTAGTCTACATATATAATCACATATCTCATGTATTAATAGGAAATTTAAAAATTTTCTGTTACATCCTTTCTCTATATAAATTTTTCTTTCATTCCACCAAGCGGATTCTATTAAAAGGGGTCTGTTGTTGTTGTTGTTGCTGTTGTTGTTGAAAAACTAGTTTCAAAAATTAACATTTCCTGTAGAAGAACTTGTCTTGTGATTATACGCATTTATTTAGTAAAAATTTTACTACGAACCAGCGCTCCACGCACAATTTGTATGTGATATTATTATATAAAAAGTTATATTAGAAGACAATATATAAAAAAAGATACAGGAATGTATAACTGCATTAAAATGAGCAAAAAGGCGAATTTTGCACAGAGACGTAATTATTAGTGTAACCTCAATACTTTTTTCTATTTTAAATATTAATTAATGATAATTTCTAAGTATTTTAATGAAGTGTATTTACGTATGCAGTATATTTTCAGCAGATTTCATACGAATTCAAATTCAAAGTTATACTGCATACGAAAATTGTTGAACGTTAAAATACATTGAATTCATTCATTTTATTCTGATACATTTATAATATATACATACAATTAAGACATATGAGACTGAAAAGGTTACTTTTAAATTTAAAAGAAACTGTTGTACTTAGTACAACGTGGAAAAAATATATTATATATATATTTTTTTTTAAATTGGCAGTTAAGACTGATATATTTCATAAATTTTTCTCGCACATGAAAACTGTTCCGAAAAAAGGGGTAGTAATAGTAGTAGATATTCGAATGAAGCTTTTCATGTGCGTCAATCTAGTATAGACTACATGTGCGCGTAGAAATATTGTATACGTAAGGTATATGTAAAAAATAACTTCGTAGCGATCGAAAACAAGCGACGATGAGAATTCAGTCCCTAGTAAAGTCTCCAGCAACCAATATTGATTTCGTTAATATTATTTCAGCGTCCATTGTTAGTTACATCTAACACTAACTTCAAGCGTAAAACTCTTTGTTTGTTCCTCTGCTATACGAATTCGAATTCGGTGATTGCTTTGGCTCGCCTAATGCGTATGATCCTTCATCTTTTTTACGCATTCGGTATACGATGAACATTACTACCAAAATTGCACATAAAAGTCCAACTACGGCTCCTCCGATAACAGCTAAAACAAGAAAGAAAAAATTACTTATACAGGATGTCTTGTAGATAAACTAGAAATGTTAAAATTTAAATAAGTTAATTCACAAAATATCGAGTCAATTTAGACCTACTATTGGAAATAAATTTGTTCTGGAGGTAAGGTAAATGAATGAATTTTCTTTCCTATTAATTTTTTTATGAATTTATAGTTGCAGTCTTATGAATAAAAAAATGCTATAAAATATATTCTACCGCAAAACAACAGTTTTCACAGATTTCTCAGTTGAGGGCACGATGATAACAAACAATTACAGCTATGCATTGTGGTTACAAAAAGGAACAGAAGCACCCCGCTGTGAGTACCTGAATATTAAGGAATTGGCAATGAAGTGACAGATGAGCTAGCTCGAATTGGCCATAATTTTGCGTATATTCATGCACTGTGAAAACTATAATTAAAGGCCGTTCCTCGAGTAAGTTTCGAGACATGTGGCTGGAACAAGTGGTCAGATGAAGACAAATGAAGATCTTTTCAAAAGATCCCATACATATATCTTGCTGGGAAGCTAGTATGTTATTCATATTAAACAAAATCGAAAGAGAGAAGAAGGAATACTAACATCTTAACTAGATACTGGCTGATGAAGCATGACTAATACTGTAAGTTTTGCGAGGACCATAAGGAAATTGTCATTATGCATCTCCTTTTAAAAATACATGTTTATTTTCAACATCCTGTACCTTTTAAACGATTTACATTTACGAGACACCATATATACATATAACACAATATAACTTCTAGAAATGTTTTACCTATGGGTTCAAGTATAATAAAATTGAAACCTCGTTTTTTTTATTACAATCATAGTGCAACAAAACCGTATTGCAGCTTTATTAGATTTGTTTACAATAAGTCTAGTTATACGTGTCCGCCATGTGTGGATTTTTGCAGTTGAATCACATTACACATGTTTACTAGCTATCACCAAAACAATGTTCATCTTGTTTATATTATCTCAAAAAAAATTTGCTACATTTGTCACAAGCTCTGTTTCAGTTTCTTTTAGGTCAACATAAAAGATAAGGGAAAAAACTGAAGATACAATACTTTATTTTTATTGAAGTTCTATATGATATGCGTCGTTGTGCATGCCTTTCACAAATTGAATGTTCATTTTCTAAAGAACAAATTCTATAAAATCTAATGTAAAGACTCGTAAACAAGAATTTTCAATGAAAATAAAAATCAACAACAATAAATTTAAAGTTTCTCAAATAAAATTATTTTTATCTGTGCTTGTATAGTACTTAATTCGACTTAATAATGCATAATACATTATATAATTCCTTTAAGTAGTGTAAGAGTGATTTTGTTTTATACAAAATAACAATTGTGCGCATATATAAGATAATAAATATTTAGGTTAGGTTCCTTCTTAAATTGAAATTTTGCACTATAAATTTAGATAAACTTTTATATTTTTTAAGCAGATAAAAATAAATTGTATGAAGTGGTAGATAATAATATTACATTTTAAATTAAACGAGATAAAGGAGGAAATTTACAAATAGCCTATTGACCAATTCAAAATCTATATTTTTTCCAAGTTTAAAATTAACAATTGAATCTATCGTAAAATTTATAATTAAATGTTAGGAGAGATTCCGCAGGCTATTGAAATGACATGCCTGTCTGCTACTAGATGACATGCTCGTTGATAGCAACATGCTCTTTGGTATATGCATTTATTAAAAATTCAACACAAACATTGAGTGTAATACAAAACTAGCATGATTGTAGCTTAGAAATGCGTTCAGTTACTTTTGAGTTTCTTCAGCTCGATTTCCTATCATACTTATCTTGCTATGAATATGAAAATTAGACTATCGTGCGATTAAGTAGGACGCTTTTTTCCCATACACTTGCTAGTAATGTGCTACTAGATAAAAATTGCTCAAAACTATATATATATCTTGTTTTCCTGCTTGTAACTAGTATGTAGATTCTCGTCCCTATTTTTATAGAAATCTAAATTTTGCAATGCGAAATGCACATTATGACTTGTTTACTTCAAGTGTTGATGGTTTAATTGTATTCGCACACGTACATATTTGTGAATTCCGATGATAGTTTAATTATGACTAAAAATAACAATCACAAATCTTGTAAGAAACGTTTCACTTTTTTCATATTGCAATTATACATACATATGTACATACCGGCTAATATGCCTGGTTGAGAGAAGAACGACGTAGGACGATCTTCCGTTTTAGGATTCATAATAACGCTTGTATCTTCCGTTGGTACGACTTTGTCCTTGGCAGGATTTACTGGTGCTTGATAACCTGGACTTTGATCTTTCTTGGGATTAATCTCAACAACTGGCGGCACGTCTACAAAGTATGTAAATGTTTTTAGAACAAATAGAAACACAATTCAAATAAAATCTTACGATCTGGCGAGTGACTATTAACATTCGTGTTAATATCGGTGTCTTCATCGTCCTCACCTGGAGGACCTTGTCCTGAACCGCTCGACTCCAAGTCGCGGTTCACCTCACCACCAAAACCACTACCTTCAATTTCCGCATCGCCATTAAATTCGAACCCTGTGTTTGTTCTTTGACTGTTCTGGAAATCAATTAGAAAATTGTTTTGATTATTATTCTAAATTACAATCTAGACTTTCTTCAAGAATCATGACTTGTTAACATTTATTATTTATTGTCATAAGGTCGGACAAAGATTTTTTTAGGGGACAATATTAATACCACTTTACGGCCGTTAAAGTTTTGCGTGCTATTTTATTTGTTTTATTTAATTGGACGATTACCATTATTGGAGTAATCACAGATAAAGCGTTAATACCATAATTAAGGATAATCTAATGGTGTTCCGTTCATTTATTTCACCTGCAAATACGAGTACCAGTATTTAATCGGAATGTCTACCTTAAGTTAATAATGAAGAAAAAGAAAATTACATATCGATGAACTAAAGGCTATTTTAATTTCAAATGGAAGCGGGACAAACTTGATTCAACAATTACTAAAACCAGTCGCGTAATGTGTGGGCGCGCAATTATTCAGAGAAAACTTTCAATTCAGAGGCTTCTTATTCTAACGTGGGTTTTGGATTTTACCACGAGGAGGCAAATCAATCAAATCGTACCGATTTCCTGTGTTATTTCAAAAGTTGATGAGAACTGATTTGAGACCAATCAAACCAGTACATATCATGCAAATAAGGTTGTTTCAATTCAATATGAATATAAGTATACAACTTTCTGTTCGCTAGGCAATTGGAAACGTGTCGCATGCTAAAATGTTTAGATTGGCAGAAATGCGATAAGCAATGGACAAAATCTCGAATAACATAATCATAGTTTGGTCTACATAGAAATAATGAAAAACAACTACATATGTTTTGTTGTTATTTTTTTCAATAAGGATACAACTAAAATTCCCCGAACAATTACGAATGGGATTCCACAAATGTAAGCATTTTTATCATAAACAATTCATCACACGATCATTCAACACTCGATCCGTGAATTAATTGAGAGATAATTAGTTTCGGCACAGTCCACAAATAATGCAATAGCCATCGTTGGAAGCGATAAAAAGGAGTAATCTGCAAACCGAAGGTTGCAAAAGTCAAAGGTATTAAATAGAAAAAAAAACAGATAAATTCGTTTCCATCAAGTATGCCATTCATTTTTTTTTACTTACGCTTTATTTACTTTTCAATGATAAAATGAAATGACAGGATAAGAGGGAATTTTTCGAATTCCTTTTGCGCTTTTGTGGGATCGCTTTAGAAACTGGACCAAAAACCAGATCAGAAGGAGTTCGACTCGCGAATAATCAATATTTTTATGCGCACTGTGTTCGCACTCCACCTCAGGGCTCAATGTTGCCACGATTAACGATAAATTAAGAAGATTTCTCCATATTTCAAACGAGATCTGTTCATTCGCATTAGTGACCCCATTTTGGTCGAACCCATAAAATCAACCACACCCCAATGAACAGATTAAAGTTATTTAATTCAATTTCACGTCAATTCAGGGAAAAAAATGAAAGAGAAGAGCTCAGCTCCCTCTGCTAAAACGTATTTCAAATATTTGTATGGATTTCTTTGAAGACCTCGCTTTTGAAATGTTTAATTTTGATCTGGAAATACCTACAAACTAAGTAAATTATGCTGAATTAATTTTATGAGTTCATTAAAAAGTACATAATAGTATTCTTGTTTCAGGAGATAAGAACTTTATCAGAACCAACCTGATATTTAGGTATTGCATGTATTTCCGGTGGAATATAAACACGTACTATCAGGAAATTTATCTGGGGAATTTGCAGGAAAATCATGTAGTGTGAAAACCTAGGAACCCACTACGCTTGTCACTTTATATTTTAGTATCGTTAGGGTCGTATTTAAGTTCATAAAATGTTCAAGCGGAACTGTTAAATTTACCTTAAAAAGCCTCTTGCAGAGTGTATTTTTGGCTTTTAAGACATCTGGCGACTGTGCGACAGACGTTTTCATTTCCTTACAGTCAGTCCAGTCGTTTTTTTATGATCAAAAAAAGTTAGCGAATTTCTAAAAAAAAACACGAACAAGGCACGTTCAAAAGTCTTGAAAAGAATTTAAATGTTTCAGTCAGTCCTTGTTTTCATACCACCGCCCGTTTTAACCTTCGGTTTATTTTCGACTTCACGGACGAAATTAAATGCATCAAAAACCTATTCCGATGGATTTCTGCTTTTCCAGTCGATATTACTCAGGCACCGTTTCCTAAATTCCTCCTGTTGGAATATTTCGAATTTTTCACTGCAACTCTTGCACGTCCCCCGTTTCAAATTAATTAAATTCAATCACGCCATCCCGTCCGAAATGAGATTGAAAAATTCATCTACATGGTGAGCTCGAATTAGACTATTACTTTTTTAAACTCTCTTTCTAGTATCAGATAAGCTGCTATCAACAAAGCTTCCTTTTTAGAGACGCATAAACATCGTAAAGTTAAAATTAAACCGGTGCCTAACTTTCGTTCCTTTTCCTAACAAGAAGAATATATTTATGTATTTCTAAATGCCCTGTGCAACAAGGTTAGTTTGTCAGGAAAATTGTTGAAGAGTAAATCAGAGATGACAATTAAGCAAACAGTGGTGATAAGGAGAAACCCAGGGGAAAAGTAATCAGGAATTGATTCATGAATTTCTCATAAATATCCGATTAATGACTTTTGCTGCCATCTCTCTGTTCTCTATATCTAAAATATACGACACGGTTCACAGGAGTTTCACTATTATTCATTTGAATAAAACCAAATATGTACACAGTGTCCCAATTTTATTGTATTTATGATCTATCTCGTTTATTATGAAAGATAGAAAGATTCGGTTTTCGGGACATTGTGCTACTTTTTTGTATAACAGATAATGCCGTAAAACCTAAAAAGTAAAATTTTACATATTCCCATAGGTTAATGGAAATTACTTTTTTTGTTTCTGGTAGAGATTAGTTTATAAATGTTCGTACGAAAAATTTGATATCAATCTGTCGTGCTTTATTCCAAGAATAATAATACAATTTTACATACATCAGTGAACAATATGTGGTTGGTGTCTGGCATAACCAGATATTGCAAAATATCACTCTTCAATTAACTGATAAAATTCATTGACGCATTTAAAAAGCATTTTTTTCAACATTACTGTACCCGGACTCATAATGGCTAGATTAAAGACCAAATTTAAAGGAAAATTTTGGGATATTGGTTAATTACAACATGTCAGCCAGTTAGATAGCTCATAAAATCTTCAGATTTATCAGTAGTAAACTTTTTCTTGTAAAAATACATAGAAAATAGGATATATATACATATACCTATGTATTTCATGTATTGTAGTATGAAATAAATTTTGAAATAAAATCGTTTATTCCTTAAAATGATTCATGTAGGATTAAAAAAATCTGCGAAATAAGTTTAAGATATGTTTCGATGTTTTTAGTTTTTTGCTTAATTTTTAAAGCCTAATAGAAAAAAATTATTAAAAAAATAAAAATTCTAGTTTTCGATCGTATTATATCTATCAAAAACAAAGAATACTTGAGAAAATCTGTTTCCGGCATCTTTTGTTGTATAAAAAATTAGCCAAGTATTCCGAAAACCATATCTCTTAGAATAAACGAGAAACTTTGTAAATTCAACGAAATTAAGATACCTTGCGTCTACTGGGGTTTTTTTAATAGATGGAAAAATTAAAAGGGTTATTCTTGAGTTTATTTTAAGACAAATACTTCATACATATAAAGACATGTCCTATAAATTGTTTCCATTTTGATTTACAGGGTGTTGAAATTTAATTTTTTTTATTGATTTTTATTAATTTCTTTCGTCATTTGTTAAGATAACTAGCTTAAAATTGGCAGCTATAATAATTTCAGCGTAACCTACAAACCGAAATAATAATTATCTGAAATACTCTACAGGGGGTTACACATTGCAGAGTTTACTACATTGCTCTTTTATTGTATCTCTAGGGTAATCGTCGTGAACACAGTCAGTTACTTTGCAAATATCTCCTAAACTATTGTTCAAAATAGAAAAACTCAAGAAACCAAAAAGTTAATAAATCAAATAAAGAATTCAGTAAAGTTATTAACTACAATCCAAAAAGGACAAAAAAAAGTTCTGACATAAAATATGAAGAGTGATCAGGAAAAATGTAACTCCCTGTAGAGTATTTTAAATTTTTATAATTTCAATTTGTAGATAATGCTCAAATTATTGTATCTATCAATTTTAAGCTAGTTATCTTAACAATTGACAAAGAAATTAATAAAAGTCGATAAAAAATGAAATATCAACACTCTGTAAATCAAAATAGATGCAATTTAGGACATATCTTTATATGAAGTTTTTTTTTTTTAAATAAATTCAAAATTTACCCGTTTAATTTTTTATCATTTATTAAAAAACACCCTGTATATATAAAGTGAAAAACTTATAAATTAGGTGCACTTTATTAGGCGACCTCTTTTTATATTTTACACAGATTTTACTGCTTTATAATAACTCATTGTTCATACCGGGAAATTTTTAAAAATTGTAATGAAGGAGCCAGTAGTACATTGTTGATTGATGGATTGTACGAAGTGTCTCTAAAGTTCTTTACAACACCCTACCACATGTTGCTTGCGTCAAAATAAGCCGATTTAACTTGCTATCTTCAAAATTGCATAGTTTGACGCTAAAAAGTTCCAAAGTTTTACTCCCAAAGAGTAAAATTTTACAAAAAATAAACAAAACACAAAAACCAATTTAAACATTGTTTTTTTATTGTAAATTTAACAATTTGATATATAAACAAAGTTTTATAGTACAAAAAAACTGATAACGAATTTACGATTGATGGCATTTACAGGCTTAATGTTTGCATTTTTGTATTTAAACATTTTAAATTTCTATGCCCCTAGATAAGGAAGGGGAATTATTGTTTCCTATTTTGTTTGAAAAACTTATTAATTATAAAAAAGTTAATTTTAATTAAACTCGATTATTTTCTTCGTAATTCGTGTTTTAATGTTTGACGGAGGTTTTTAAAAATATGCAATATTAAGTTCCGAAATCATGGTTTTAAAATATTGAACAAAATATTATTTCGATGAAATTGAGATATTTTAACTTGTTTTGGTGCATCCTTAATTTGATTTATTTGTTTTTCGTTATTATGAAAAAAATATTTCTTTCGACAAATGATTGATTTGACAAGTTGTTGTTAATTTTAAAAATTTTTAATCGCCCTTTAAAAGTGTATTATTTAGTAGTTTAGCAAAGCTTAAGTTGTTCTTTTTGTATATTTTGGCCGTACATTACATCAAAGCAGAATACACTGATATGTTATTATTAGAGTTTATTCTGAAAGGCTCCCAAGTCATAGATTACCAAGTCACCCAATGTTTGCTACTGTAAAAACACTATTTTAGGGAAACTGGCCGCTTTGCTTCTAAAACTGCTGATTACGGAAGACAGCGCCATGAAAGTATTCCGGAAATTGAAGAGGAAATTTAGAAAGTGTTGAAGAAGGTCCGGATTAAACCCCAGGCGAATAAATAGAAAATTGACAGTTTTAAAAATCTTGTCCATAGAATGTTGAAAGAACAGTTGCTTTATGCGTACCATAAAATACCAGTTCAAGATTTACCACAATGAATGGGCATGCGGCTTGCTTTGTTGTCTTGTTATGAGGCAAAGCGAAACAGATTTGAATTTTAACAACAATATTTTGTTTATTGGTGAAGCTTATTTCACAAGAATTTCAACAATAAACGTGTTTATACAGATAGAAATCCGCATGCGGCCAAAAATCCAACAATTTTCAAATCGAATTTAAAATTAACGTGTGGGTATGGAATAATTCGCAATTTTGTTATTGGTTTTTTTCCAGTCTTCCGCAAAGGTCAGTTTTCCACAGGAAAAATTTATCTGGAACATCTGCAAAATATATTGTCAGATTTGTTAGAGGATTTACCTTTAGAATTCCGAGCGGATATGTGGTTTATGCATAATGGAGCTTCACCACATTTTCATTAAATGTTTTAAATTACTTAAATCATCAAAAAAAAACACAAAACAAACAAGTAGAAGTAATGACGTAAATTGTCCACATTCACCAAGCTCAAATATATTGGATAATTTTTTATAGAGACATCTTAAGTGGTTTACATGACATTTATAAATAATGAAGAAACCTTTTAGTAATGTGTCCAAGAAGCAACAAATCATCTTAGATGACGATGAAAAAATAATCGAAGAATATATTTTCATTTTCTTCATCATATAAATTTATTCATTCGTGTGAATACTGCACAGTTTAAACAATCACTTCGATCATCACCGATGGTATTTATACAAAAACTACCGCCATACATTAAACGTCGAATTTTATCAAGAGTACGTTGTTTTGTGGTGAATTCATTTTCCAAATTGTTATACTTACAATCATTTTTATTCAAGAGCATAGCTATTTAAAATGTTGAAGTAATGAAAAATCCAAATTTTACGCCTATGAAATACCGTTAATCGTAACTTTATTATCAATTTTTTGTACCAGAAAATTATGTTCCCGAATCAAATTATAGCAACACTGCATAAGCAATTTTTAATTTATGATAAAAACACCATTCGAAAAGTAAAAGTTTGAAGTTCTCGAGCTTCCAAACTCAGCGATTTTGGACTAAAATGTGATTGGTTAAATCGAGTTATCTTAGCCCAAGGAACATATGGTAGAGTGTTATAAAATCCTTTTGGAAACATCCTGTATAATGAAACTTTTTAAAAACATTTTGAAGACTCAAATTGTTAAAGAATAATCGTGTTTTTGTTATGTCACGTTGTAAACTTAGTACCCTTCATGTTCAGAGAAAAAAAGGTATAAAGTGTATTTATTGAGTAAAGAAAAAGAGCAATAATGGGCATTGTAAAAGCACAAAAGTCGTTCATAAACCAAGTAGGTAATAAAAAAAATTGTGGTTGTAGTTATGGCGCTAATGGCGGGCAGCCAAAAAATTTGTGGAGGTAAGCAAGAATTTGACCAGGTCCTTTTGAAGCGGCCGCCAAGCCAAGATACCGCAATAGAGAGAAAAGAAAAATAAAAAGTGCCGGGGTGTATGCGTTTGAATGTTGATAATTTTGTTTTTCGCACTAATGTTTTTGGAAATTGTTTAGTCTCAAAAACAAAATCTATCTATTCGGATAAAAGTTCTAGTTTCAGATTACTTAAGAGAGTATAATGATAATTGAGATTTTATGCGAAATTGTCATTAATACTGTAGCAGTAACACCTACAGTACTGTCACTATTGATGCTCTAAATATGTATGTATTAATATCTCAATTTTCCTCAGTGCATCCCATACAAGATCAATATTACTGGCGGTATTTTTAGTAGCGCTGACCGTGTAGGGTCCGCTTTAAAAACACCCTGAAGCAGGAATATTTTAATATGGAAGATAATAATTAATTGAATAATCGTGGGATTATACAAATGGAACATTTTTAATATGAAATCATATATTGTATAATTGAGGTTTGCAGGTTGGTTTGTCATCAGCAAAACATTAAAATGCATTGCTAATGATTTAAGGCACGTTGTAAGGCAACAAATACGTACTGTAAAAAATGCTATCTTGTAACATCAGTAAATCATCAAGTCAACAAAAATTAGAGTGAACTTTTAGAGTAGAAATAATCATAACCGGTCTGTCCCAGAAAAGGTATTATTTCTGTCATGTTTTGAAGATGAGACGGTTGTAACTGTCAGTTATTTTTTGACGGCAAAATTACATTTCAAATACACAAAATCTGTTGCTATATGAATAAAAATATTTGAATTTTTAAAATAATTCCTTGTGATTTATGTATGTTGACCGATTTTAATACCTTTTCTATCCGCTAATATGTTAAGCACGCCTATTTTGAAATTGTTCTCAAATAACCTTTGGCACTCTATTTGATGATACAATTGTCTTACATTCAATGTAATTTGTAATAAATCAATGCTGTTTACATACTTAATAAAAGATAAATAAAAAATAGCAAAAAGGATTTTGATATGCATAGATTTAAGTTTTATATCTCATAGGATAATGATGGTCACGCTAATTTTACTGTTTTAGTGGCAATAGACAAATGATTTAATTCACAACGCTCATTGAGACATAATAAAATTGCATAATCACTAAAATTAACGCACTTAAGTATTCAAGATGTATTAAGAGGACGTGGTGTGCAAGACAGAAAATTTTATTCATTGTTTCCTGTCACCATTTGGCAGTAGTCAGCAGTAAGAACTGCTGCTTGATGAAATCCGTAAATATTCTCCATTTCTTACAACGATAATGGTGCGTACCATGAACAAATGCTACATTGGAAGGTAAAAGTAGTGGCTGACCATGTTTATGATCGAAGTTTGAACTGAAAATAAATTCAGCAACGAGTAAAAAACCGTATTTTGAATTTTTCACGGTAAAATTCGTAACGAATAGAACCATAAAACGGTTCTCGAGCAAAGGAAAACAATGCTACGAGAAAGGTTATACCAAAAAAGGATGAATACCTACATGGTGATAAATGTAGTGTGTATATATATAGTGTTTTACCTGTGCAGATGTGAGGGCAACTAATAGTGCCCAACATAATAAGGCGGATATCCTAAAATACATCACTAGAACACTTGCATACAAATATTCTTTACCAAAACGTTATTTTTGTTTAAAAAAACTGATATGGCACTACACTACACTCTGACAGCAGAAGCACTCGCACTGATCAATCGCCTTAAACACACAGTTGCCAAACTGACTCTAATATTTTCTTTTGTTCAATATATTTATTCCGCTAAGATCATTACGCAATATATGCACATAATCGTAGGACAAAAAAATGTTTATTGCCAAAACAGAGAACTTCAAATTCAAGACGTCAAACCAGACATGTGTTTTTGAGAAAAAAAAAAGTAAACTTTACGGTTAAATATTCCAAAATTACACACAATCGGGCACCGTCGACCGTCAACCAGTTTATTTCACAAGCGCTTGCGTTGAAATATAAGGTCATGGCGGCAAGCTCAAATACAGTGCAATTTATTTTTTGTTTAAACTTCGTTTCCGTAGATTTGCAGGATTTTAAGTACGTTTGCGCGACACATCATAGACTTATTATGTGTTTTTTTTTTCAATTTATTTGTTTTAACACGCAAAATTAATTCAACAAAATAGCTACAATGCTGAAAGGATTGTTTCTAAAAGTAACAATGCTAAACATTTTTTTTTATAGTAAAACAGCACTAAAGTACTGAACCGCATTTAATATGGTTACTGGCCATCTAATTTCTTAACACCTTCCTTGTGACGATTGATAGCATCTTGATGTCTTCTGATTTGTTCTTCATGGAAAGCTATTTCATCGTGCAAATGTGATTTCAGTTCTTTCAATTGTTCCCTTTGCTAAAATTAATTACAAATAATAATAGTGAATATAGAAGAGCCCACTTTTCCTAACCTTTTTATAGAAATACTCTTCTTCTTTTGCAGCCTCAGCTTTACCAAAAGCACCTCCAGCTTCTCTGATAGTACCACCTCCGCCACCTCCTTTGCCGGCTCCGCTTCCCAAGTCTCCCAGTTGGGACATAAAACGAAGATTCCTAAGAAACAAATTATGTAATGTACATTTTCTAGCCTCTCAGGGTGTAAAACGCAATTATTTATTGACAAATCGAAATTAGACGGAAATACTTAACACGCACTTGACTGTATTTAGAGACAATATCTTTCCGTTGCGAATCGAATTCATTTTTTAAATATATGAACTAATAAACGTAATTTTTAACTTTCTATACTCTGAAAATAAGTTTCACAGAATTGTTTCCAGGTTGATAGTTGGTTGATGGCTGCGTTGCCAACTGCTCAGTATTAGAAATATTGTATAAAAATGGTGAAATTATTTTAAATATTATCAGAGCAATGAAAGAAATTATTAAAAAAAATACTTCTGAGTAAAATATTGTCGTAATTTTAAGTATTTATTGCAAAATTATAGTGTAAAAGAGAATTTAGTAAAGTTGGCAACATGTTTAAACGTTCGTGACATATGACGTGCATCTTTATCAATTTAACCAACAAAATCTGGTTGTCAATATTCGTGACGACATACATTTGAATTGTAGCGGGTAGTAATGGTACTGAATTTATACGAATTAGTAAAAGGCCTCAGTAGATGCACTATAATTTATTTAAATTAAAGTATAATTCTAATAATAAATTAACTATCAAAACGCACTCTATTGCACGAAAATGTAGTCCTACCAATTGTATACAATATTAAGGCTAAATTTCGGAATGTTGAGCTGTAGTACTTAAAATGTACCACTGAGCAGTGATTGAACACCCCTTAATTATTATCAAGTAGTTATATTTTACTCTAATGTTCTTATACATATTGCTTTCGTTGATTTATAAATTATGCAATAATACTTATCAGGAACTAAATCTTGTAAATGCTTATATGTTAAACTAAATTGTATTCTGAGCCTAAACTTAAGCACTGCCATCAGGACGGTAAAAGTAAGTATTTTACATAACCTGTAAAATTTGGCTAGCTTCAAAAGCAGTACCTGGCAAGAGAATCACAGGACTAGAAACATGTCCAGCCTCCACGCATACCATATTTGGATATTCATCATCTCCAAAATCTGACATATCTTTTGCGCGATCCAACCATGGATTCCAAATCACAGTATCAGGAAAATTGTATTTTTGAATGCGCATCTTTCGTCCGGAAACGACATTAGTAATGATGTGCTCTTGAGAGGTATTCTGATAAATCCGATCGGTCCACTCGTTAATTGTAACCACATCTCTCGTCTCTTGATAAACTGCACCATCTCTGGTTTTATCGACAAAAGTACAACCTTGCAGTCCAGTTATTTGACATCTTCTTACGTCAGGAACTTTGAAATAAGTATGCAATAGCATGTTGAAACTGAAAGTTAAGTCTTTGCTTGGATTGAAGACTGCAATGTTAAAGTGCAGTTCCTTCTCTCTGAGTATCAGTCTATAAGTAAGGCGAAATCTGCAAAAATCAATAGCGACAATAAAATTTCAATCAGTAATTGTTCAACTTTACTGGAAATTCCACATCGATCTTGAAAAATCGGAATCCATGAGCGAAAAAATAGCTTCAACATCACCACTTGCAAGTCTTTCTGGGGCTTTTTCAATGTTCCATCTGATGATTCTTCCAAACCCATGCTGTGGTCCAAAAGACCAAGGGCCAAATTGTGCTACAAATAAAAAAAAATCTTTATTTAACAAAACTACTTTTATTACAAGTTGCATCTCAATTATACAGAGTGGAATTAAAAAAAAGGGATTGGCTAACCGCAACGGATTTCTACGATTAAAAACAAAAAAATACGATGTCATGATCTAAAATGTTTCGTTAATAATTTACCACCATTTTAAAAAATTAACAGAAATAGAAATTTTAAAAAATGGCGGGCTATACTATTACAAATAAAAGTAAAAATCAAAATCGAATCACATGTGTTCGTTCACAAAAAAATATATATGCATACACATATATGACATTTTAAAAGTATCGGTAATCCTGTTATTCTGACATAGAGAATGGAATTCTAAGACGAAAAATCGTTTGCCATTTTTGCACCTGACGCACTGTTAATTAGTTGTTAATTCATTAAAGTGACCAATCAGGTGTACGCTTAAATAGATTAAAAGTGGTAAATAGAGTAGTGGCGGTGAGACAGTATTGAGTACATATTGCAAGAGGTTTTACTTTCTCAACCACTTATAATCTATTTAAGCGCGCACTTGATTGGTCACTTTAATGAGTTAATAACTAATTAATGGTGCATCAGGTGCAAAAACCGCAAAGGACTTTCCGTCTTAAAATGCCATTCTTTATTGCAAGGTAACAGGATGGGCAGTATTTTTGAGGTATCCTGTATATTAAAAATATTGTTATCCAATTCGGAATGCAGCAGGAATTTTTTGGCATGTAAGGTCATCCATGACATGACGGACTCAAAAGTGTGTTGCTAGTGATAGAGATCATTTTGAACACCAATTATTATTTTTTTTATCTACAATTGGCCAACCCACCATTTATTATGATTTCTATTAAATAACTTCGTTTCCTGTTCACTTTTTTAAAGTGTTGGTAAGTCATAAACCATTATAGGACCATATGTTTATATAAACCTTTTCTTTTTAATTTTTAGTCTTAGAAGTCTGCTGTGCATAACCGGCTCAATTTTTCGATACATTCTGTATATAGTATATGAAAAGATGAATTCTTGACAAATGCATAAAAACAAATATGTTTCTTTAGTTGCCTATATCTATATTAAAGTGACCACATTAGTACCTTTGGCAACCCGGTATACATATAAACAAATAAAAAAACGTTAGGTAAGTGTTTTTTCAATAAGAATACGGTATCCCGTTTTCCTTTAAAGAAAAGAGAATGTTAAAGTAATAAAATTCACTTACGAAATACAAAAGGAATGCCACCTCTTATGGCCTTTTTCCCATCAAAAATAGCTTGTTTGCTAAAAAAAAATTTAATGTAAAAGAAATAAAATAAATATACACACGTGCATTGACTTTACCTGACAAAAAGCTGTTCCTGATTATTAACTCTCCACGAAACAACTGTAGCCCCTATTGAAAAAAAAAATAAGGTTATGTTTGTTTTTTATCTCTTTTGTACATATAATGAAAAATAGCACAGAGAATAGTGGCGGCAAAAAATGGTTTTTTGAGTGACTTACCATGCAAGTTGATGGTGCAAGTAGTGTTGTTGCCCCTATCGAGGACTACGACGCTGGTGGCCGCCATGGCACCAAGTTTTTAGGGCCAAATCGGCCAAGTGTAACGGCAAGCAACGCTTTCGCGTTGTGTTATCGCCACAAAACGCGGCTTTTGGATATGCAAGTTTCAAGTGATTACTTGCGCAAGAACAGGCAGGTGCGAAAGATCCCTCTGTCGGAATATCAGCGAAAAAAATCACAATTACTGAGCACGAATACTGGACCGGCACGCGGTTTCGTCAATACTCTTCTCGTCCAAGGAAATCTATAAGGAACAAGCGCAACGCTCCCTATTCGCAGATCTTAATATGCACCAGAACGAACCCGACTAGTTTTTCTGACTTTAACAAAAAACACAATAGCTTCGGATGATAAATGATAAATTCTCCGACATTTAGTGCCATCTTTTGTGATTTAAAATAAATAGAATTTTTTTTGATACATAATTTTTGAAATTATTACCTTCAGTAAGATGTAAGGAATCTACATTTGACTAACCTTCTCACTTGTTCTAATAGATGGTACAAATAACAAGTTTTCTTAAAAATACCACTGATAGGCAACCAAGAAATCCTTTCAACCGCCAAATACATATATTGTCCTCGATGGAACCTTTAGAAATGTGTTCACAAAAAAAAATTCCAATGAATTAAGTATTGACCTACTTGAATATTTGTTTTTCCAATGTTAACCGCCTCAAAAATATAGTTGGGTAATTATTTTCATTAATTTACATTTTCGAATATTTCCGCAAATTTTGGAAAAAACTGGAAACAACATGAAAAACTACAAGCTGGTTCTTGGTCAATTTAATCGTTGTGTAATAACAACGGGAAGGATATGCAGGAACAAACGAATGAATTTCTACCCCCGGCGAAGATCACCAGCAGCCCCTAAAAAAATAAATAGGATGCACCCTGTTTGATTAACAAAAACTACATCGATTTTTCAAATAATTGTTTTGATATTTATTAAAATAACATATATGTATCTACAATGTGTCCGAAGTTCGATTTCCACTATGGAGTTTTCGTTTATATGTCTAGCAGGAAAAAAGTTTAAATGGGAAATTTGCAAATCTCTTTAATGTTCCCCCTTCATTTCAAAGATACTAACGAAAATATATTTTTTGACGTTTTTGAAAAAGTGTTATAATTGTTTATTTTGACATTTGACAAGTAGCAACTTTTTAATGAGTAGATTATTAGAATTTTTTTTTACAGATCATCGGAATATTTCGATTTTCATTTGTTTTCGGCAAAATACTACTATCATATTTCTTATGGGAACCATATTTTATTGTTCTAAAATTGGAAATGGTTTTTTGTTCTCTTTCAATCGATGTATGGTAACTCTATTTCGTTTTACTTTTTTTTTCTTATTTAATTTATTTTTTCTTACATTTGAAGCAATCATTTTAAAGGCACTTCCTTGTTTTATTTTTATTGTTATTATTGTTATATTGGTAATAACATTATTGTTAAAAAATAAATTTGTGATTGTTAAACTCATAGCCAACTAATGAAAATTGGAAAAATGTAATTTTCTCTGGAAAGAACGAAAACAGGATAGGAATTTTAATAAAAAGAAAAAAATCTTTCCAATTTTGAAAAAATCCAATATGGCACCTGTAAGAAATAAGATAGTAGTATTTTTTCGAAAATAAATGATTGAAATTTTTCGATAGTTATAAGGACTTAAAAAGACCCCTAATAATGTGTTAATTAAAAAATTGTTACTTGTCAAATTAAACAAGAAAATCATTTTTTTAAAAATGCCAAAAAATACATTGAAATGGAGGAACTTTGAAAGTGACATTAAAGAGATTTTAAGTTCCCTATTCAAACTTTTTTCCTGTCATAATAATAAGTGACAGTCCCATACTGATGGAATCTCACACTGTATTTTTTTTTTCGTTTCTCAATTTTTTCAGCTCGAGCATGAGATTTTCAGTTATTTGATGAGATGCGAAGTCAGTTAAAGCTTGCAGCAAAGTTGTGTAGTTCGGGGATCAAAAAAATGTGGTTGATAATGTTACATTATTTTTTTATAACGCCGATATTTTTCAAAAAAACGAAATTTTTTATTTTAATTATAATTTTTAAATTTTATTAATTAATTCTTTTAGGTATATCGAAACGTGATAAAAATAGATGTTTTCAACAGAAACATTATTAAAATATTTTTCTCTAAAGAATCGCAAATGTGTTATCAAAAATTTCGAGACACTCTACATCTGAAAGTTATAGCAAGGCGGAAACACATTTCTCTAATGCAACGCGATGCTTCGTTGTACGACGAAAATCTGGACAAAGGAAGTTTGCATGTTTCCCATTGTGTCACATAACATACTGTCAGATTAATGTGCATGCAGTGCGTTTGTAAACGTGTAAAATATACCGGCTGATCCATACAACGTAGCGTTGCATCACAACACTTCGCGTCGCATTAGAGAAATGTGTCCCCGGCTGTAGTCAGCTTTGTTATGCTTTATGGCAGTCATATTAGAGTTATACACATTTATATAAAGCTCTTTTTACTAATTACCTTGATATATCATCGTATACGGTGGTTTAACTTCAGAATTCCATCAAAATATAAAAATAATAACTTGTAGGAAGGATGCCTTGAAAAAAAATATGCATTTTTTTGTTTGAACAACAAAATTTTGACAGTTGGTTTTAATAGAAAATTGTTTCAAGAAATTGATTAAGAATTTTTAAAATGTCATCCTTATAGTACATATCTTATCTTTCTTTTTTTTTACCTTATCTTTTATCGTAGCTGCATAGTTTCTTAATTTGCAAAATGAACCAAATGTAAATTTCGATGAAGCGATCGAAAATAGTTTTGAACAGGTTATTGCCTTTCTGCATACCTTTCTAAGTATGTTTGTGAAGTAACATACACATTTCGATGTGAAGCGTAATAAATTTCATAACTCGTTTTTCTTCATTTAAGAATTGCATTTTATCAAGAAACTTATAGTAAATTGATTGAAGAAAAAATAACAATCACGAAAATTCAATGGAACCCTCAAAAATATATTTGTCAAACAAAAAAATGCATTTTCCTTTTAAAACATTTTTCATTAAAACGGCTATTTTCATATTGAGTTGATGCATAATTATGGAATGTTCTTTAAAAATATTTCGTTTTACAATGAATTTTCAAGGAATAAAAACAAAAATGACAACTAACTACTGGTCTCACAAGTATGTCAACAAAAAATTGTTAAAAAAATAATATTATTTCTAGATATTGCATTTTTAATGTCACTTGGGATATTTCTTATTATAATATTTATTAATCGCTCATTGAAAAATTGGCAAGCAAAAAAAATTTATGAGGATTTGGATCATTTGGTGACTGATATAAAAACGTGAATTACCTCTAAGCACTTTTTTTTAAACTATTTTGTCCGTATAACACTAGTCTACAGTGGAAAAGTATTCGAAATAATTTAAACTAATTTCCGATCGGCTACGCATACTGAATACACGTTGATAAGTAAAAGTCATTTATTAGTTTAAGTTTTGACGATTAGAGTCATTAAAGATACGAATTCTTATTGATTGGTCTTTTCCGGTTAACTAATGCCGGACACATACGCTGAAGCTTTTGGTGCATTTCATCAGGTTGCTGATAATACTATGTCTCTGCCGTAATCATTTCGTTCAGGTTTAGAAAGCTGTGATAGATAAGACTAGCTGCAGATCATCACAGAGTCACCATAATTTTCTTCGAATGCAAATTCGGTTTTGGAAAGTACTGTGGGGCTTAGTCACGGTCCAATCACTGAGCGGATCATCGTCGATTGTCATAGAGGATCCACTTCTCATCGCATGTCACAAGGCGATCGGGAAAAGCATCGTTCCTCTTGTGTAAAATGAGAGAAGACGCCACATCAAAACGACGATTTTTTTTTATTTTTGTTTTTACGATTTTATTGCTAAAATGTTTGACGAGATATTACAGAATCAGAATATTAGAAGACAGCGAAAAAACCATGACAGATTTCTGCAAATGAATAGAAGAATGTATGGTTTCTGTTATTTTTTTCAAACAAATTGGATTTTTTTCTACAAAACTGAAACTAATTTTAAAACATTATTATTATTCTCATATTCCGCAGGTGAAAATTAATAAAAAAAGCTACTTTACTCTAACAATACTTTTTCAAAGTCAGAATTTGTGGACCAGAGTAATCGACCTTCTGCCAAGCAAATGGGAATCACTCATCGAAGTGAATAACGAATTCATTCCAGAATAATCATTTCAACATGTTTTTGGATAAATATGTTTATTATTTTTGTTGAATTAAATTTAGTAAAGTACCTATATATTTTATAATTATACATCAACCGAATATTTTGATGGAATTGTGAACTATCATCGTAATCAGTAAAAAGAGCTTTATTTAAACACGAAAGGTGATAAGGAATAATAAAGGTGACTAATGTAACTTTCACGCATAGAATTTCTTAAAATTCTCAACAGCATACTAGTTTTCTCGGAAAAGTGTTTAATACTGTTTCAATTGAAAACATCTATATCACCTTTCGATATAAAATATTAAAATCAAAATAAAAATTTCGGTTTTTTTTTAAATCTCGACCCCTTAAAAGAATATTCTCACTTTCTCAACGAGATCTCTTAGATCTCCGAACTATGCAACTTTCCCCAATTTAACCGAATTTGTATTTCTTCAAATAACGGAGATCCCCATTCGTGAGGTAAAAAAATGGACACTTAGAAAATGTAATAGTGTATATGTATATTCTATATACATATATGTATATTTATAGACATTTATGTATATGTATATATATAGGGTGTATCGTCTAAGAGGGCACGGACGGCATAAGTTATATGGTATTATTTTGTGAAAAAAAAAATTTTTAGGTGATATGAAGTTCACACCGGATCTACAGTTCAAAATTATTTTCAACCAATTAGATGCTACACCAAAGTCAGGTTTTTTTTAAATAAAAGTCCTTATATTTTGTTCCATATATATATACATACATATATTTATTGTTCAATTTCATTACGACTTTATATTTGACACATTTTAAATGTACGATTTTCGCATTATTCAACTTTTTCTGACAATGGAGATATGTCATAATGTCATGATTTTATGATTTCAAAACTATGAATATGGCAAGCTGTAATTTTTTTATACATATATTTTAATATTGAAATATTCTACTTTTAAATATTTAAATGATTCGTTTTGTTTATTTGAATCGAAAATTTGAGGATTTTACATTTTTTTAAATAGAACCATACGGCTTTTTTGTTACCAGGCCTATTTTATTAATCAATTGCCTGTATTTTTTGTTAAACTGTGCAAAAAATCAATTCAATACAGAATTCAAAATCAATTTTCTTCAAATGATGTTTTAATGTTAATTTTATATTATTTATCGAAATTTTTTGAACAGATTTAATGGACTTAATAATTTAATTTTCTTAAAGATTCAAAATATTTGCCATTTTGTTTGAGATATACCTAGAACTAATCTTTGTTCAAGACATTCTTTAACTTCTTATAACTTCTGTGGCTTTGAGTTATGTATTTGCAAAAGCAAACGTCCGAATATAAATGCCTGTTCGTATAGAAATTGTAAATTGTAATTTTAGGAATATATTGTAATTTTAATCTGATCGAAACCCAGTCCAATTCGGATTATCGAAATCATTTTTTTTTTTTGGAAGAGTAGAGGAAGAACTGAAAATTGGCCAGTAACATTACCTGTTTTCACATACTTCGATTTTTTTCTAAATATTGTAAATGTAAAAGTTTGCGTTAAAAGAAATAATTTTAATGTGGCAGTTCTTTTGTACACCCTGTATAGATAAAAATAATTTTAAATTGTAGATCTTCTAACAATGCATTTCACCAAAAAACTTTTTTTTTAATACCTTAATACCTGAATAAGACCCTATACGGAAGCTAGGAAGCTATCTGAAGTGAAACAGGCTTCAAACATGCAGGATACTTATTTCAGTTTCGGTGATTTAAAAAAAAATCACGGAAACGAAAACCCTGTATGTAATATTTAAAGCTATAAAAGATGTATTCGTACATAGACACGAGTCATATGATATAAAATTAAGATATTCTTCTTAAATATATTCACTAATAGCCATAGCTTTGTTATAAAAACTATGAGGACTATCATGTTCCTCTCCATTGGATATTACAGATTCTTTAATTCGAGGACGGACGAATCGATCAAATAATTTAATGCGAGCTCTGTAGATTCCAAAAGTAAAAAGGTGAAGAACTATCATTAGACCCATAACACCAGCACAGATTCCTGTAGTTTTTCCAGGTTGATCCCATTTCAGGATAGGGTAAATGTATCTTGATCCAGTCCTATAATATTTCAAAATATATGTAAATAGCGTAGGTAATATACGAGGATGTATTGATATACGTAGAAGATGTCCCAGAATGATTGAGCCAACTTATAACTCTTAACTATAAGAATATGGTTTCGGAAAACAAACTGATTTGAAGCATTTTTTAAAGGCTTTTAATAGTAAAATTAAAAATTTCTTCAATGTTGCTAATTTTTCAAAATTTTAACCCCACTCGAATATTTTTTTAATGCACTTCTATATATATTATTTGCGGGTCATTTGATAGGTCTTTCGATTTTCTAATTAACATTTTCTAAAAAATAAAAATCGATTGATAAATGAAAGAGAAAAGTATTATTTTTATTACTCCGACCTAAATACCTACGAATATTCTCAAATTTGAATAAATTTATTTCAAAATATATTTCGTTGATAGAAGAAGCAATTTGAACCCTATTACCCTGTATTATTGATTCTTATTTCTTGTTTTTAGTTTTTTATTCTCATATTTTTCTTTGTATTTGAAACCTCATCTATGTTTCTAAGCTAAGTTTTGGTTTTTCTTAACGTCTACTTTATTTGTCAATCGATTTTCAATTTTTATAATAAATGCTAAATGGGAAATTGAAAACTCTAATAAACGGCATATAAAAAATAATTCATTAGAAAAACTATTAAATTGGAGTTAAAATGGTAAAAAATTGGCAACGTCGCAGAAATTGAAACTTTATTATTTAGGAGTGCAATTTTTACCCCACTATCCTTGGTGATTCAACAGTTATAAGCTAGTTCTGGGACACCCTGTATAGTTAGCCTTGACTATATACTCGTTATATTATTTATGTTGGATTTTCATGGCAACAAAATATAATTTAACAGAAGTGTCAATGTAAAGTTTCATGTCCATATAAGAATATTTCAAAAAAGAAGATAATCAAATTACAAATAGTTGAATCGATAAAATGGAAAATTGAGCCGTTATTAAACACCTGCATTTGACAGGATTGCGAGGTAAAGAGATTTACACAAATATGCTAAGTAGCTTTTCCTGTTTTATTGTCAAAAATTGGGTTTCGTTTAAAGAATAAAATTTTCTATTCAAGATAATTACGTGAGACTTGAAGGATCCATTTTACTGTCAACAACAAAAAATATTGATTGAAATTCACTCCGTCATTTGGAGTTCCAATTGGTGGGACATCCCCTCTCGTTTGCCTCTTTTAGCTGCTTCGAATTATTTTTATTTTCTAAAGCGAAGAAAAATTTCCACAGGGAAGTTATTGCGACTGTTGAAAAGTGATTTTCCGATGTAGAGGTTTAGAGGCTTTGTGGGCTCTCTGGACAAAGTACGTTTAATTAAGAAGAGACTCTATTAAATTCTTTTTCTTTCGAAAGATTAATTTCTACTGCTGTATCAGGCCAAACATATATCAATAACACCTCGTATTCTATTATAAAACTTACTTGGTCGTTCCTCCTGCTATATAAAAGATAATCGTAAAAATAGTATAACTCAGAGCAAAGAGAAGAGGATAAATAAAATGGAAAATTTTAATAGGATGACAGACAACACACAGATCAATTATAGTAATAATTGAATTTAATCCGTGTACAATGAAGTTCATTGCAGTAAAGGTGGCACCTTCAGCTGAAATTCATATTACGTCCATTAAAAAGGTTAAATTGTTAAAAAGCCTTTTACTCACCTCCAAAAATAAGCGTCCAATAAATAATACTAATGGTAAAAGCAACTGGAGTTGCAATTATATTAAAGGCCCAGTAAACGGGATAGATCCTAACAATTTTTTCTTTTAAATCGCTTTTATTGATTACTTTCTCCGATATTAAAGAGACTATTAACATTATGCTGTTGAGCAAGTTTTGTAGCATAATTAGTGTAAAGCCCCAGTTAGTCAGGTATATAGGCCATCTAGGTTTTCCTATTGGAGGTTCTTTGAGATATGTAAAAATCCAAGAGACGAAGAATATTATAAAGATACTAACGCGATATACGCAATACTTTAAATTGATTTTAGATTTGTCGTGTTGCCACTAAAAATTATATTTTCAAAATTTGATTGTAGATATTTAAAAATACACTCACCTGAGAAACAATAAATTCAGTTGGGGAGTCATGCTGTAGTCTAAGAGGCTTGAGAGTTAGATGCTTCCTAAAATCTCTTCCCAGCATTTTTGTTTGTCTACTAAATTATTAAAAATATATCTACAAAGGAAACACATCTTGAGTTATTTTGTTCACTTGTACATGTCAACAAATTATGTAAGTGTCCCGCTTGCTTTTACATATTAAACGTCACTATGTATTACCTTTCTATGAGTAAATTCGTTTCGTGAAAAAGATCTATAATAAGGATTTTTCAACCTTGGTTTATTGTTACTCAAGTTTTTATTGTTCTTTGTTTATCTCTATTAACGCGAAATCCTGTGCAGGTAATCGTACATTCGCAGACGTACACGCATTTGTTTATTACTAATAATGTTGGCAGGTTAATTACAAAATAATACTAAGGAAAAGTCGATAAAATTGAATATTTTCTAGAATCAATCATTTATTAGCGGAAATAGCGCAATTTTCATCCAACTCTGCTATTAATTTCCGAAATAACTCGTTGAAATATTTAATTTGTGGAACTTGAAATCAATACTGTAGTTTCAATTCTCATTTTTTATTAGTGGATATTATGAAAACGTAAAGGAAATGAAACAGGTATGTTTTATAGTTGATGAAAAAGTTTCTAATATTTAGAGGTGGTATATTATATCACTAACGCTTCTATAAATGGGTGCCATAGTTCAATGTTTTGCAGACCATTAAATCCTTGGCTGTCTGCAAGGCTAATCTTATGAAACTTTGTTAAAATATTAACCAGAGGTGAGAGATTGAGATTTCAACAATAGTTTTAATAAATATTATACCGGGCGTCCAAAAATATGTGTTAAAAAAAATTGAAAATGAGAAAATCATTTAATTTAAATGGAACATCCTATATATTTTTATCTTAACTGTAAATTTAATTCTAAATCGACTTCTGTCTGCGATCATAATACATAGTGTTCACGCTTTTTCCGTAACTAACGATTTTTTAATGTTCTCGAGAAACAATAATAATTACTTCCAATATATATAATAATTAAAATATAATAAAACTTAACTTTCCAATCGATACGACCTACTTCAAAGAAGACTCTACAGGGTGTTCAACGAATATGGACGTCTTTCCATATTTAAAAAACTATTAGTTCAAAAATTGGGAAAATTGACACATATCTCAACTTGACCTATGAATTAAAAATATTTTTATGATGGCATCAGCTGCAGTTATACTCGAAGTAGCTGGCAACTCGTTTATTTTAGCTGCTTTCGTTCACAACAGATTCCCTGATCATGATTCATTTTAAACCAATCCAAATACGGAATTTTTGAAATCCACCAATAAAATATGAGTATTTGGATCATAATTACAAATCATAGGAGCAAACAAAAACGGCTTTTTAAATGGAAAACATATATCGTAAATTAAAAGTCATCAATTTCATATGAACTGATCCAAATTATGTAGCGCAAAACAAACAGTTAAAAGGGATTTTATGTTCATTAAAATTAAAATTCGAAAGTGATAGGTCTCCTTCTCCGGAAAGGACAGTAGATGAAAGCATCAAATGTATGCATTAGAAAAAGGAAAAATATATATTTTATCTACGCTGACATTAAAAGAAAGATATTTGACATTTGAAACTTTAAATATCAAATTGTTTCATAAAATATGTCTATCTTTTTTTATTATTACTAAAAACAAAAGAAATAATTTTTAGCAAAAAGGAAAAAGGAAACGGAGATAAACAAGTAAAAATATGTGTTACAACCAACACAATTAATTTAAAACCACTCTTTATAGTATTGTCTCCTTTTAGTAAATTAAACACTTTCAACGACGCATTGCGTAACTTCAAAGACAATATTTAATACAACATTCTTTTCTTATAATATATAGTATATTAAAAATAAATAAAGAGTACATAAGACGTACTTTTACTAATTTTATGAACTGATGACGTTCGGGTAATTCTTAAAAATTCGAACAGTACATTTTTACATTTTTAGATCGAGACATTTGGTTAATTAAATATTTATTTATTAGAATGCCCTTTACTTAAATCTAACAGATTTTGGAATTTTTTTTTTTTTGAAAAACCATTGTTGAAAAACATTTTTTTTAGATGGGAATTTATCGGTTATTTTCAAAGTACGTATAATAAAACTTTATTGAGATGTTAACCAGAGGTGATAGATTAAGATAACTGGAATAGTTTTAATAAATACCATACCGGATGTGCAAAAATCCCGAATTTAAAAACTTTGAAAGCGAAAAAGTCATTTTTTTTACTGGAACACCTTGTATATTTTTATATATTTTTATTATTAATTTAATCTACTTCTATTGGGTCTCTAGCTATTTTTCAGGCTTATTCCGTAATTAATGATTTTTTAATTTCCTCAAATAATAATTCGCATTAACGTACATAGTTAGTTTTGAAAACAATGTGCACTTTTGTAAAAACACGTAAATAACATTGTTCTAATGATTATTCATACATTACTTATTATATGAACAGTTATAGTTTTAATATCTATTGTATTTCTTCTGGTATATAAGGCATACCATACATACCATAGTAATGGATAAAAGCATGTAGACAAATGATTAAATAGTAATTATTCAGCTTTAATTAATGTTACAAATATTTATGGTTAAAGTATCTATTAACACAAGAAAGGAATATAGTATATATAGGACTATTTTTATCCATTTATTTTTAATAACAATTTATTTGATAAAAGTATAAAAAAAATTTTGTGTCGACAAAAGTAGACATATGTATAGATCGAGAAATATTTTCAACGATTCTTTAAAACACATTTGTGCTTTGCATCAAGAACATTAGAAGTGTCTTACCATTAGTATTCCGTTAAGCCACTTTTCGTCATACCATGTGGTCTTGAGATTCCTTTTGCAATTACGAAAAAATAATTGAATTTCTGATAAATGTACAATCGATATGGAACGTCACTAAATTTAAAACGAAAAGCCGTCTGGGCAATTGTTAATGAATATCGTAAAAAGGAGATACTTGAAATGTCCAAAAAATGTGGAACTGCTAGAGCAGTGAGATTAACAAAAAAATTCATCAAAAGACTTATTGAAAACTGCTTCACGAATCAAAAGTGAACTATAAATTCGGGGATTATTATAGAAACAATAAAAAGATGATTAAATGATCTCAACTTCCTTTAACGCCATACTAATAAAAACCCTTTATTTTAAGAAAAATAGGAATATCCGATTGGAGTTTGCACGTCGTTATTTTCAATCGACCTACTGCAATGGCCAACTACTATGTTTTAATGATGAGACAAAGATTAATTTGTTCGGATCAGATGGTATCCGTTATGTTAGACGTCCAGAAGGGAAACAATTAGGTCTCAAATATGCCCTGGCAATAATTAAGCACGAAAGTGGGCCCATCATGGTTTAGGGATACAGTTCGGGATTTGGGATTGAATAAATTTATCGAATAGAAGGAATAATGGATAAATTCAAGTATAATAATATCCTCCAAATTTAATGCTGCCTTATATGGAAGATAATATGCGACTTAACTACTTGGTTTCAGCAGGATGAGGATCCCAAGACACTCTTAAAATAGCAAAGAACTTTTTTATGCGATAAATAATTTTTATTTTGCAACGGCCCTCGTAATCTTCCGATTTAATTATTTAGAAAATAATTTGAAATTATTTTGTGAGGCTAATATGGAATAAAAATTACTCAAATAGAGTCGATTTTCTTCAAGATTTGACAGAAAAATTAACAAAAATTGACAGTGTCTGTATTAAAAGACTTTTAGAATCTATGCTGGGCGAATGTTAGGTGATAATCGATAATAATGGATATACTTGCTACTGAAGATTAATTATTTACCGATGAAAATAATAAATATGTTTTAGGAATTTAAAAGCAGGACTAAATTAGGTTTATATATACTGCTCGCCAAAAGTTAAGGATAATGCTATATTTGTAACGTAAGATGGTCAATGCTATTTTTATCACAGAATTTAATTTATTCCTTATCACCTACTCTTATCTCCCACTTATCAGCCATTTTTTTCTTCATATTCTCAATTTAAACAACATTGCTTGCTCTTTGAATCCTTGTATATAAAAAAAAATAATAAATAAATAAATAAATAAATAAATAATAATTCATTTCATTTTTCTACAAGTTTCTATTTTATTTAAGCTTTGTTTCTAAAAATTAAATAGCGTTTTATTCTTAGACACCTAAAAAATAGTATATCTAACTGACAAATTGTGGCAGCGATTTTTTCTGCTATACCGTGAAAACCATATTATTTTGCGATATCCTTAACTTTTGACTAGCAGTGTATTTTTGTTTAAATAAAAATATACTTTACATCAAACAATTTGTTATTAGAAATAGACAATCAATACAAAACTTCCTCTCACGTACTAGAAATTATATTTTAATTATAAATATTTTGTAACATTAATTTAAACCTTAATTGTTACTCATTAACCGTTTGCCTATGTAATTTTGTCCATTACTGTAAATTTGTAAGTTTAGAATTTTGTCAGGATCAGTTTAAATTATCTTAAATTGGTCGATGACATTGATATGTTCACAAAAACTATATTATTTATTGTTGCTGAAGTTTGTTACAAATTATTTAAAATTATATGGCAAGAGACAGGATCGTATTAAAACGTTTAGCCTAAACTTCTAACAATACATTCTGAAACTGAATTAAATTTCTATGAGGTTTAGGCGAAAATATGAATATCGTTCCATCAAATTACACTAAGTTTACTCTTGTTCTAAAGATTACATACACATTATGTAGAAACCTTTCTTATATGGCATAGATTGGTTTGAGATATGTTCAATAGTTATGAGATAAACTTGGATTTTTGAACAGATTTTTAGCTACAGTTAGAATGTGTTGTGGTGATCTTAGTGATAGAACATGAATTTACCGATTGTCATGCAGAATGATACTATATGACATCTAAAAGTAATTTTTATAATGAAATTTCACAATTTTTGTAGTTTGGACAAACATAATCGAGCATACATACATATAGTATAGAGTGCTTTCTAACTACGTGTAAAAAATGTCAGGGCGTAATCCTCAATTAATTTTAGATGGAAAATGCCTAATAAACATATCGACGTGTCCAACAAAAACTGTCGTAACTGAAAAATAATAGTTTTAAGAAACACATCAATGAACATTTGAATGGTGTATGATTTATGTGTTATTATATGTATAATATTGTACGTGCAAATTAGTTATTTTTAGTTGACAAATAGCTATATTTTTCTGGGGTAATTCTACGGTTATAAACAATTGTTAGATCATTAAAACACAAACATGAATTTTTGAAGTTTTCGTCGGACACGTCGATATGTCCGCAAATGCTTTGTTTTCAAAATACCGGATGTCGAAATGTATAAAAAAATCGTTTCTCTTGAATAATTCCAAAACGGCTCAAATTGAATGTATACTGTACATTCGTTTGTTAAACTTCAATATCCAATTTGAACCGTTTTGAAAATGTTCAAGAAAAACGTTTTTTTTTTGCATTTTGGAAAGAAAACTTTTGCGGACATACGTTTATTAGATATTTTCTATCTAAAATTAATCAACGATTACACCCTTCATTTTTTTATACGTAATTAGGAAACGCCCTGTATAAACGTAAAAGTTTTTATTTAAAATTGTTCAAAAAATGACAGTTATGCCATTTCTAAAGACCCTTCTAAATGGAAAACGGCTTAATATACTCTTAACTTAATGTAAATAAAAAGGACATTTAAATTATTGAAATGTATTGTTCTTAAAAATTTTAACTTATTTAGTAGTTGAATCGTCCTGTTAATAAGAAAATAACATAAAATATTATTATTAAATAATTGCTTATGTGATCGATTGGTACTTGTTACAGAGATAGAATGTTCAAAACGCGTATGTACAACATACATAGTTGTAAATTATTCTTACGTAAAATGTACGGTACGGAAAACGAAGAACGAATCGGAGAAAGTGATAACCGGAGAGGTATTAACATACAGGGAGATAAAAAAAATTATACGAACCCAGAAACTGCTTTACGATTCTGTATATTAGATCACTCAATAAAATATAATTAACATTTATAAGTACACAAACAAGTATATTTCATAGCAACGTATGTATTAATAAACACCTGATACAACTTATTATGTTTTTTTTTTTCGATCACTTTATGATAGTGATTAGGATTTTTTCACAGATATAAGAGCTAAATCCAAAACAAAATGAATAAAAAAATAATAAAATAGATCCATTTCTTTCAGAATAAATGTTGTTTATAGTTGACGCACTCACACGAACACTGATGATTTTTTTTTTAGATATATAAACTTAAGTACCATGATTTGCTATGAGAAAATGTCTAAATTAGACTGAAATTTTGCCGAATATAAAGGTCAATCATTAAAACAAAAAAAATGTCTCAGGCACAGATAGGCTTGTTATAGTATTAAGAAACGATTTGTCTAAATTTTATTTTAATTAACTTTAATTTATATGCAATCATTGTCAGGTTGACTATTAATGCCTTTCTTTCTAATTAAATTAGATTTTATTCAAATATTATTTAATTAATTTCAAAATTTCAGGTGAATAACGAAAATTAATGAGTATTTCGTATACCTAGCAATAAATTTTTTTTTTGCTCAATTCTATAGTATTATCCTATTATGGTTAGTGATGATGCATGACAATATAATGTATAGAAATTGAGGACGAGAAAAATTATGTTAGTCGGCACAAAATAAAATATGTAATAATCAAATTTGCTAGTTACCTCTTCTGGCACTATCACTAAGAGAGAGTAGACATTTAATGAACCTCACAAGACACTTGTAGATTTAGTAATCCGCTGCCGGTAAAGCACACCATGTTTGTAATATTTCTTCTCCTAGGATACGGTTTTCATACACCATAGATTCAGTTGTGTGTAGAAATGGAAAATGGGTACTTTTTTATTCGACGATTACGTGGACGTCGCTCAATCTGATGTGGCCGATTTAATTCCTTCAAATGTGAAGGTGTAAATAGGAATTTTTGCGAGTTGTTTTCATCCAATTGATAAGATTTACAACTTCTTACTAGATATATATATATATATATATATATATATATATAATTTTTTTTTGATTGTTATTTTTCGAATTGGAACAAATTAAATTACGTTAACGTCCCACGGATAATTTAATTTCTTATTTTTTCTGTCTGCTAATTGCTTTTCCACGATGGTATTATGTAGGCTGGAGAATGAATGGTAACACGACATTCAAGATATTGATTGTTAGCATTAACTGATGTCAATTAGATGGGTCCTGCAATTCAAAAATTACTTGCAAATACGTACGGTTAAGAAACAAAGGTCCCAACAATCGTAAAATATATTATTTTTAAATTCGGACGAAATACAATCAATATTATTATTTATTATAGAAAAATATATGTATTAAACAAATATAAAATAGATATATTATCAGACAGAAATAAAGCAACTTTAAAAAATACAAAATCCTGTAGGTGTTTTTGTAGTTCTTTCAAATATTCAATCAAATTAATATCTGCACATCGTAGTATAATATTTGAAAATACAACATTTTCATAAACCATTGTTCTTGAAACTTGTGGTATTTCATTTACTGAAAAAGGCAGAACAATTATAAACGACAAAAGTGAAGCAACTTTTACCAAAACAGGTTTTTACTTGACAATGGTAACGACGTAGTATTGCAGAATTTAAATTTTGAATAGCACAAGAGGAGAACTTTATCCAAATCACATTAATTTCACGAATCAAATACTGTTTGTTTGGGTAGCTTACGGTACGAATCCGATATTCAATCTCTTCCCACACATTTTCAATGGGGTTAACATTCAGTAATTGACAGACCACTGAAGAATCTTGACATTGTTCTCGCAAAATCACTTTTGAACCAGGCAAGGTTTATGTTTGGAATCAACACTAATATACTATCCTAACTGTTGGCGTAACAAATTTTGGGTGGTATTTATTAGCCCTCTTATACACCTCATTCCATCAGAATTAAAAATTTTGTAGCGAGTTTTGTTGTTGAATAATACTTTCTTCTGATTTTGAACAGTCCAATTTCAATGACTTTGTAGAACTTCAAATTTGGTCGGATGATTTTTTTCAGAAACCAAGAGTTTTTTTGGCTGGACTTCTGCTACATAATTTAGTTTTAACTAATCTTCGTTGAACCGTTCTTGCACTATCTGCTAGTTCAGAAATTTCAGTAATTATCCTTGCTTCTTATAGCCATGATTCTTTCTTAAAGCGATCATTTTTATTTTCTTAGCCATTCAAAATATACTTTTTCCAGATTCTCCCAATTTCGGTGTTCTTTTTACTTCACTTTTTATCATAATGTAAAAAAAATTTTGGACATACTATGTTTAGATAATAGAAATTGCTTGAAAATAGTAGCCATAGTCCTTCCTTCTAAAAAGACGTTCACTAGCATTTGTGTTACCTTTTTATAGATTAGTTTACCGTTTGGCTTTAATTTTATTTCTATTAAAAAAATAAAACATATATTTTATACATATGTATGTAGAAGAAAGCCGTAAAATCTTTTTTTAAACATACCTTCATAGTAAACCCTTTTTTATACAAAATTAAAGTTGCTTCATTTTTATCGCATTGAGAAAGTATAATTTACAATAACGACTACGTACTAGGCTTATTTGGCATTTGAAAGTAATTCAATTTCATTTGTGATAGACCACCTTCTATGACCCTTTAAACGGAATGGTTAATTTCAGCAGTTACAAATTGGATTTTTGATTTTTAACATTTGATTTCTTATAACGGCTGCTTTATTTTTATCCGATACCTAGTATAAATGAAAATAATATGTGTAAAGTAAAAATTAATTTCTCTTAGTAATTTGAAGAGGCAAGTAAGTGGTTAAGCAATCTAACACTTTAGGCCAAATTTCATTTGAAGTATTTCCAGCGAATTCTTGTAAAATTCCTTTTTCTCTGTAAAATTCAATTACTGGTCTTGTGAGCTTTTCATATTGTTCTAATCTCTTTTGAACAACTTCTGGCAAGTCATCGTCACGCTGAATTAAAGGTTCTCCAGTGATATCATCTTTTCCCTAAAAAAGTTATTTCTTTTAAAAATATTTTAAATGTAATTCCAAAATCTTACTGGAACTTTTGGTGAATTGAATCCTTCATTGTAAACTCTTCCACTGGGCAAATGCACCCATCGACCTTTAACTCTATCAATGATAACTGGAAATGGTACTATTAAGTTTAACGCTACATCCAGATTGTGTATTTCCCAAAGGGCTTTTGCTTGTGCCACAGTTCTTGGAAAACCTTCAAATGTATAATCATTATTCAGCTGGACATCACATTTCAAGTTATATAACCATCTAGAAGCCAAACAGGACGAACACTGTTTAACTCTTGAGAAATAAATTTAATCATAACGTCATCAGGTACAAGTTTTCCTTCTTTGATATATTTTTGTGCTTCCAATCCAACTTCTGTAATTACACTCTTATAAATCGTTCACTTTTTGTTTAGTTTACTTACCTGTTTTCTTTTGAATGTTTTGTCTTAATTTATCTCCACTAGATATATGTTCCAGATTGAATGTATTTACAATCCTAGCAGATATTGTACCTTTTCCTGAAGCTGGGGCTCCCAATATAACGGATTTGAACAATTTTGTGGCCATTATTGTTAAATTCAGTCTTCGAGTAGTTCAAATTGTGTACAAAGTTTGGTATTATCCTATTATTTGACCTTTGGAGTTTATGATTTGGATCTTAATATTAAAAAAATTTCAGTTTATGATAGATAACAGTTTATGTTATTTATTTTGCCCATTTTTATATAATGATTGTAATGAATTCACGTATTTTTAGATTTTATATTATATTATTTATGGACATTAAAGTTTTGAAATAAATCATACCTAAACAAAACACCTAACCTATATTTTTAAAACTGATTAGCAGTCTGACCAACTTCTAATTGTGAAATTAGCAAGTATCAACAGGTGTCAATGAGTACCAACTGGTATCAACCATATAGAATTTTATTTGATCTGATCCAACAAAATCCAATACATACAAATACCTAATATGTATTTGAAAAAAAAATTTCCGGGTCTGTATCGGTTGGGCACCCACGGAATTTCGGTCTCTTTTTTTTTAACATACTCCAACATACTCCTTAGAGAGTACTGAGTACAATAAAAAAAAATTGCGATAAATTCAACTTTTCTTAAAAAAAAAATCAAACTTTGAGAATTGTATACTATTTCTAATAGGTTTACTGTTTTTCGGGACCCGTGAAGTGAATTTGGGTGTTGGGTGGGGTAAATACATATTTTTCTTATTTTTTGTGTCTATATTATACCTACATATACTTGGTTTAGTATAAAGGGTGGTTAGCCATTGTGCATATTTTTGTGGTCAATGGTGACGTCAATAAGAGCAAAAAAATGTGGAGAACCACTGGTTTAAATATCAAGAAAACGTCAATGTCAATCGCATTTACTTAACATGCACATAAATATCATATTTTAATAATAAATAAATATTTCAAAGAAATAGTTTATTTTAATCTTGAAGAAAACTTTTATTTTTATAGCGGCGGAATTCTGACAGTTCTATCAAAATATATCCTGTCATTTGTATGTTTGCTCTTATTGACGTGACCAGTCGCCACAAAAATGCGCAATGGCTAACCATCCTTTATACTAAACCAAGCTACATATACAGTGTTTTAAACACAGACTTCTATATATAACCTAGACTGCTAACTCACGAAATAAATTGAAGCCACTTTTTAAAAGTGGAAGGGATGGCGGCCATTTGTTAAGAGGTATTTTTAAATTGGATATGTCATAGTGATTTATCAATTT
>JABRWK010000332.1:39127-65666 GCA_013372445.1 Hypothenemus hampei | reverse complement strand
TTTGACCCAAAAAGGGAGCAATTTTTGGGGAACTTACTTATTTCAAATTTATGTATAAAAAATTAATTTAATGTTTCTTTTAAATCGCTGTAATTGTACTTAGAACCTTATGGAATTTAAATTGAAACTTTATACTAAATTGGCGCTGTTTTTCATAAAATGATTAAATTAAGAATATTTAAATACATTTTATTTACTTTTTAAGCTCAGAAATTAAAAATTTCATATTTTCTTGATCCTCGAGTGGCATCCATTTATGGGCAAATTCGATTTGTTCAATTTTTTTTCGGTAATCGATTTGTTTTTTATATACCCTACATCCATTATCACAAAATTATCACATGTTAGTTTTGAAAATCTACATTTCTTTTTGTTTTTAGCATCAATTGTCGCTGTTATAAAGTGGGAACTATGGTCATTTTATAGAACACCTCCAGTGGGTTCCCTTGTATAAAACGTAAGTGACAGATCTTAGTAAAAGGGATTTTCTCATATGAAAAAAGGGAAGCTGTTATTTTGAAGTTTTTAAAATATTCGTTCTTCATTTCAATAACACAAAATGGATGTCTTCTATCAACTTTTAATAGTAGCCTAATGGGCGATAGAGGAGACCAGATATCGGTAACTTGCATTGCCTTTTCGATTCGGGAATGTACGTTGTCAACCACCTGTATACAGGAGTGTCCTGGTAAAGAGTATTTCATCGTTATCGATTGTATGCGAGGGTGTCTTTTAAGAAAATCAGCTATGGCCACTGAAACAAGTGAATTTTTATTTTGAGGAACACAGCTGTCGCTCCAAGTTATTATATCTTTAATTTCTGTGTGTTTTTCAACAATTTTCTCCAAAATCTTTATTAATGCACTTGCTAACTCATTGCCATATTATAATTCTGACCATACTGCACAGTAGACTTCTTTGCCAACAGAACTGTGGGCCGTTAAGTTGTAAAAGTTCAACTTTTGTTTATAGAAAAGTACGGATACTTCAGATTTGGGTAAATTTATCACGTTTTGCAAGTCAAAGCAAATGATGGCCGTATTAGGTGTATTGACACTTTTCTCCTTATCATTTTTACGCTCTTGATGCATTATTATTTTTTTTGCAAAATGGATTTGATATTCTACTTCCATGGTCTCAGTTAATCTTTTCTCATTTTTCGCCATTCTGTACTTTTCGCACTTGTCGCATCTATCTGTCTTTGGTCGAAGGAACTCCAAATTGTATTCAAAATTAAATATTTTCCTATACAAAGATAATTTTTGAGGTTTTAATTTGAATTCATTACATTGGCCCACATAGAGATCGTACATTTGCTGAATATTAAGTGTTGGATCAAGATAATTTTTGTTTGAATCTTTTCTGCAATAGTGTGCCTCAACATGGGGAAAAGATTGAATGTGCTTTCGTATTTCATCTTTATCTTTTTTCGATATTCGATCTTTAGTACCTTTACCTCTCTGATCTCCTTGCGGTATTCCTGAATCAGACTTTTTCAAATGTACATTATAGATAGGTTTTTGACTTATGCATAAAGTCTGTAAGAAAAAAATTTACACACACGAAGTTTTTCGTTATTCTTATCCAAATAGTACTCATAGGAAAATGACCTATAATTGGTTTCATTACTTCTTTTTCTTTTCAATAAAATTTTCTTTGTCATATTTAATAAAAAACTGTACTTTCCATTTTGATCTAGTGAATAGTAGCTGTTTTTAATTTCTCTTCTTAAATTTTCGTTGAATTTTTCTTTGCACAAGAAGCGACAATGCGTACAGGTTTTATAAAAGTTAATTATTTTAGCAGGAACCATTTTTCTCTTAGCATTCACATACGTTTTACCACTTTGATAATTCTCCTTTCTAAGTACTTTTTTCCATGCTTGTGGATTTCTTTGCCGTTTACGAGTTCTTTTTAAAGTGTTCACTGATATTTCCTCAGATTCTGATTCCGAACTTGTACCTGTGTCACTATATTCTACTAAATAGTTGACCATATCTCTACAAAATCATTAAATATTTCTTGATTATTAAAGCAAAATACATTATCAATGAACTTACATAGAATAATAGCAAAAACTTAGATTATATTTACTTATTATTTAACTAAGTGTTACACAAAAATAGAATAATTTTTTAATAGCTACGGCTTTTTATACCCTATTAATACAAACAAACAAATTCTACTAAGATACAATAAACAAAACTTAGCAACAACATAAAAGGGTAACTGTACTTGGAACTTTATAGTTCTGACAGCAAAACGTCATCTGTACTTAGAACTATATTTCTTTGCTTATATTAGCGTTATTTATTGGTGTATTACCGTAATTGATATATGTATCAACGGAGAATAATTAATAGAACCGGAATCGATAAAAAAAAGCATTTTGTAAAAATTGTCGCTTGGAACCCTATGGTTCTCAGCCCACGATGTAGCATTTGTATGTTCAGATAAAAAAAATCTCACTGTTTGCACTCACACTCAGTACGTACTTATAATTATGAAATCGCTAATTGAGCAACACCTCTTCTTATCGTTATAATATCAATATTTGATTAATTCTTCCCAGAAGATTATCTGGAAAATTCATTAAATGTGAATGTGAAGCAATAGGCTCCTTATAATGGCACTAGATTATTACCTAAGTACTTGTCTAAGTCTCTTCCTACTAAATGACGATCTGGATGACTTGTTGAAAAATAACCCCACAGATGAGAACTGACTTATTTCGGCAGGTTGACCAACTTTTATTTTTGCAGGTGTACTAGGTTTGGACTCGACTAAAGATGTCATAGGAGTAGAAACAGCTAAGTGCGAGGTGCATTTTTTTGGATTTTAAGAGAACTGCCCTTGACATATGGAAACGGATGATATGGCATTGAGTCTCATTCGTGTAATCTCTTCAATCATGATGTAATCTTCAAGCTTGAACTGCTTGGGACAAACTCATTTTTCTATTCCAGTTCTCGTCCAAACTTAATGTCCTTTTTCAGTGGCTCAATCGTGGAAATCTTGAATAATTGAAATAAAAGTAAAAATGAGTTGAATAAACTTACGGAGGAGAGGGAATTCTTTCATTGTAGAATTTTTTTGCGCTTCTGTAATGCTTAACGGCATAAGACATTGTTTCAGGATAACTTAATTAAATATGATATATTCAATTAATATAATAAATACATACTTTGTATCTATAATAATGTGAAAAATAATAATAAAGATTTGGAAATAATAATACAGGTTGAATCATAATGGGTGGTGGATATTATACTAGTGATTAGAAGGAATTGAGGCGCATATTTTGAAAACAACACTTGTTCATTTTTAGCGATTTTGGGTTTTATGCATAATCACATAGTGTAAGGCTCCTAATGCACGATTAACCATAGAATATTAATATCCTCCCCTCAGGGGCCAGACGTAAAAATCTGGTACGGGAAATGGCGAACCCGAGGTACCCTAGCTGCCGGTGAATAAAACGCCAATTCTGTGCTACACACCGTAACTTCAGGACACCCTTCAAAGACCCTGGCAAGGCGTGGCTGGGGTAAGTTGAGTCGCTCCTGGAACCGGAGGACTTACCTTAATCGGTTGATCTGCGTGAAGAAAAACACTATAAAAATCCGACAGCGAAGTCGCAAAAACCTACGGGGCACCAGACACACCCCGTAGTATAAGTACCCCCTCTAGGTATCCCGGCTCTGCCTAGAGGTGAATTTACTTCCTAGGTCACTCGTGGAAACAAAATGAACGAAACCCAAATCCCAATCAAGGGCAGACAACCCCCCTCCCGTAAGTGTCAGTGCAAGTCAGGAAAAGCAGCTCTCTCAGGCGCGGTTCTTGATTGTGAAAAGAGTTGATAATGGTGACTTTTTTCAGTTTTAATCCGTTCCTTCTTCAAAAGGCGTTATTTGGTTTGGTTGGTCAATTAAGGTAGATCAAGAAAATTAAGGGAGGCTTATTGATTGAAACTGTTTCGGCCGCACAATCCAATAAGTTCCAAGCTGTTACGAAAATATTAGATATTTCTGTGTCTGTATTGCCTCATGTTCCTCTGAATGTGTGTAAAGGTGTTGTATATTGTCGAGATCTCCTAAATTGTACCGAGGAAGAAATTCTAAATGAGTTAAGAAATATAAATGTTATTGCTGTGAAACGAATTAAAGCCAAGACCGATGGTGTACTCAAGAATACACCATCACATATACTTACTTTTAATGGTACAAAGCTGCCAACTAACATTAAGGTAGCGTTCCACAGTTTATCAGTCCGTCCGTATATTGCACCACCATTTCAGTGTTTTAAATGTCAGATGTTTGGTCATACGGCTCTCAGGAGTGATAAGCCTCAGATATGTGTGTGTGGTCAGCCCCTACATGAAGGTCAACCATGTCAGGGTGAAATTGTATGTGTTAATTGTGGTGGAAGTCATTCGGTGCGAGCAAAAAATTGTCCTGTTTATAAAACTGAAATGGCGATACAAGAGCTGAAAACAAAAGAAAAGTTATCTTACTTTGAAGCCAAAAAAAGAGTTTTAATAAATACATCAAGGAATGCTGGTTATGCCAAAGTTACTGCCTCAAAAGTAACTGAAACAAAACAAAATTTTAATGTGCAGTAACACCTAGACGAAGGTACACACAAAAATTTGGTTCACTGGGAAGTGCGTCACAATTTGGACGTTTCCATATCTAAAATGACTGGGCTAATCGTGTTATTGTTATGATTGTATTATTATGTAGTTTGTATTGGTATTAAATGTATAACTAATTATATATTGTTAGCATTTATACACTACCGTTTCATATATTTAAGTTTACAGTGTGGAGAGGCGTAGGGGCTAAAAATGCAGCTCTGTGATTGGTTTAGAAACAAGTCTAATTTACCCTATAAAAATATCTTCTTCATGTAGTGGCGTGGTAATCAGCATTGGCATGCATTGAGAGTTGTCAAGTTGAATGTTACAATTAATAACATTATTACTATTGTCCGTTTCATAGATATAAAAATAGAGTACCGAAAACCATAGCAACTAAACATTCGGCTCTGTGATTGGCTTAGAAATGAGTCCGATTTACACCATACAAATATTGACCATGGTAATCAGAATTCACGTATTATTTACTGTACCTGACCACAAAGTTTTTTATGATTTTTTCTTCTGCACATTTCGATTTGTTATATAAGCAATGATGTACGGCCTATGATTCGCCGTTTCTATTAAACAGATCCTAAAATGAGAAAATTCGACATATTTTACAGTGGAAGTCAGGCTCCTTTTAGCTCCACCCATCACTCTATTCTTATATGAAACGGACTTTAATATATTACTCCCTCTGTCCGAAAATAAGAGGACCCATTTTCGAACAAATTTTTGTGTGAAATAGGACTCTTATTTTCAGACGGAGGGTATATTTATTTACGATTTGACGTTTAAGCAATGATGTACAGGTAATAACTTGCCGTTTCCACCAATCCATTTGAAAATATCAATTAATGGTGGGTATTTTTTACGTGTAAATTTTCAGGTTCGCTTAGCTTGACTCACCATTGCAAACTTATATGAAACACAGTAAGTTTGTGAGAATTTTTATTGTTTACATTATGTCATTCAAGTACAATTATTAATTAAGTACCTTCCACATACCAGATTATAATTTTAAAACAATATCCAAATAGTCTTAAATCATATTTCATATTATTATACACGTCATGATTTTCTTGTAAATGTGAATCACAGTGTTGTAATATGATGCGAAGTATTGAAAAGAAAAAGCGGAGAGAATTATTTTTTGATTAGGTACAGAGATATAGTTTCTAGCACGGTGATGTGTGCGTTAAAAAAAGGGAATAATAGCCACTTTGGGAAGTGGATAATTTGTTTGATTTTAATTATTTAGTTGTTAAAAGTTATAACAATAGTTAATTATGACGAATTTGAGAATGTCAGGCTTGGTCAGGCCCTGCGCAAAAATACCCAAAATTTAAAAGAAATGCGTTAGTAAATAATCAAAGTTCCTTAGAAAAACAAATTATTAGTAATTGTAGTGGTTGAAAATGACGACGCCCATTGTTAGTATGTTCGCGCAGCGTTATGATCGTTGTCCGTACTCTATTTCTGTATCGTCGACGGAGAAGACGTTACAGCTACTGGTTTTTGGATTGCCAAAACTGCAGATCCGTGTGAAACCGTTACGTCAATGCTGCCCGCTATATGATCCAGGTTGCAACAGACCATGTAAATTATCGAATTGCACAACCGCTGGATCAGCTTGTTGGTCGCGCTGGATCGACGAACCAATAGGTCCAACTATCAACCCTTGACGCTCACATATGTGTTTAACATCGCATGGACATTAAAAGAGTTAAATGGAACAGATTTTAATATAATTAAGGATATTGTGACATCCCCAATCTCAAAGTATCAATACTAGGATCTTAACAAGGATCGATTGGGAAGTAATGATGACGCAGCAATTAGTAATATCGAAATCTAAGTATCGACAATGATCAAATTTCCGTTATTAACATTTGTAAATAAATAAAACTAATAATAAATCCACTCGCCGTCATCTAAAAATAAAATTTTGTCTAATCTCTTTCGCAATAAGAGATTTTAGTCTAGGGTATTATTTCCTTATCAGGGTTTCTTGGAATGATTTTATTATACAGTGTGTCCACCATAAGGAATACCCACCCTTGTAAAATTTTTATTTATTAACCGATTTTCATAATTTTTTTTTGGTTGATAGGTATTCAAAATGCGCATTGAGAATGTAGTTCGTTTGGTTCTTCAGCTGTAAGCATGGCCAACTACATTCACTTTTATACCCTCAAATATCAAGAAGTGCTATTAGGGATTTTTTTAGAAAAGAAAAAATTACGGATTCGTTTTCAGGGCCACCTAAAACCTCACTGTACCGAATTTCATTTTTCTAGAATACAGGGTGTGCAAAAAATATTTTTGGGTTTTATTATTTTTTAATTCAGTGGATTAATCGAAATGAACAATATTTAGGCTAAAATCAATTTCTTTTGTTATAATTCCATTATTTTGATAAAATTATTATGTATTAATTCACATTTACTTGCCATATTGTTGAAAAAAATTATTTTTTTTTTTAATTTCGGACTGTTAAATTTTAAAACACCTATGGAAACTCCATCAGATTGGTATAATCTGCTAAAGATATCTAGAGTAAAACCAGAACCGTTCCTCATCAAAGTTATTGATAAAAATATAATACGTAATTGATCATTGTTTCTGTCTTGCCTTCGCTACTTAAAAAAGCTGTCATTTAAAATTCAAGAATTACGGCAAATTAAGACGACATCCGAAAATCCTGAACAACTTTTCTATCGTTCTTCGTATAATGGACAACTAATTAGTAGCATTGTAATATCCAAAGTAAGACCAAATGAAATATTACAGTTTCTGCAGCCTAGGGAGTTTTTATATCCGGATGCAGCATACTTTGGTAAACTAAATATCTTTCATCTCTATTGTTTGTTATTTAAATTAATTTTTAGGTTTGATTCCAATTGATAAAAAAAAAATTCAACTTACAGGTTTTATCCAACTATTGTGGACCCTCAGGGCGCAAATTTATCTTTTAAATAAAGAAAAAAAATTTTTAATTTTTTAAAATTTTTTACTTTTTTTTATTATAAGCTTAAAGAAAAATAGTACTAAAGTTAACAAAAAATTGTTGTTAGAACGTATGTTTAATAAGGCAAGAATTATTTAATTTTTTTAGAGATAGAATTCCATTACTAAAATTGCATTTACTTAGTTTCGATCTATATGGACTAAGCTGGTTTTTCCCGTGTAGTCTTCATATGTCATATATTGATGATACCGTGTGATCATTTAAATTTTCTATCTAGCCAGCTGTGATATTTTACACAAGAGAGATAGATAATAAAAAATAGGTTGTAGTTTGATCATATGCTGCAAGATGACATTGAAATTAATTTTGTGTGAAAAATTAGCCACTATTTAAAAATGATGGAGGTTACTGTGGCAACCAAATATTCACAAACGATAATCGATATACGTTCTTTTCCTCAACAAATTTCACAGCTGACTAGATAGAAAATTTAAATGATCACACGGTATGAACTTCAAACATCGTAAACTACGGAAGTTATCGATATTCTTGAACTCTTCGTGGTATATCTGATGAACACCCTTGCATGCCTCATTCAGCATTTTTTCCAGTTTAAATGTGCATTATAGTTCTCATTCAGAACATTAAAATGCGACCAAACCCTTCTCTTCGCACAATGCAAAATGGACAATTATCATGACCGTGTTAAACGCAGTATTACTGTGGTATGTCGGGATTCATCTTTTGAAAAAGGTACAATTATATTCAATTCATGTTTATTACAGATAATTTACAAGGACAGTTTCTACGTATATTAATGGTTTTCCAGAAAAGTGACACAATTAAAAAAAATTTCAGAGAAAAATAGATTTTTAAAATAACTGTGACAAAATAATCTTCTAGATACACCTCAATACTGTTCAATAAAATGTCAAAACGGCATTCTTGCTCTCTTTTAGCAATGAATAGAGTTTTACTTGTAACGATTTTCCAGATAAAAACATACATAATTGCAATTCATTTTTTACTTTTAACGCAAAAACCTCTTTTTGAAGTTGTGTTACTTTTCTAGAAAACCATCGATATATGAAAAAGAAAGTTTAACATACAGGGTGCCCTACTAAGAAGAAGAAAGTCTAGAAATATTGAAAAAAGTGTTTTTTAGAATAAATAGATGTAATTGCATATTTAAAGCCTGTAGTAAATGCCAAACAACTTTTGGTAATTACAATTTGCGATAATGTTAAAAATAAAGATACTTTATTCTTGAATGAAAATACATAAGACGCATACGACATACCTCGTATGCATCTTAAAATTGTTGATATTTAATAGTTGCACTTTTAGTTTGGAAACATGCAGAACTTTTTATAAAGAATTACTTTTTTCATAGAACTGAAAATAAACAGGTTTTCCATATGTTAACAACTGAAGTAGACATATTGTATATAGTATTAAATTTACTTTTTCATGTATGTATTATTTATTTAAGATATTTTTTAATAAATTGTGCATTTTTTGAAATAATTCAGGATTGCCGGACTTTTCACGTAGATATTCAATTTTATATTTCTCGATAACTGTTGAGTTTAGGTATAGGACAAGGTACATAAAATATACGTAGAATTTGAAGCAGAATTCAAAAATTAAATAAAAAAATACATGTTTCCATTTAAAAAAATTAAATTGTTGTATTTGATTTTTGAGTCAACCTGTATATTTCTGAATGTCACAGAATGGTAAGATTTTTAATATCCTTCAACTTTTCTATAAAGTATTTTTTAAATAAATCGTGTATTTTCGAAATAATTCAGGATTTGAATGTCGGACTTTTTGCACACAGTGTATAATATTAAACTCACTTTTTCGTTTAATAGTTTTATTATAATACTTATTTCGCTAAATATTTGGAATATAAAACTAAAAAAAATAATTAGCCCATTTAAATGAACAATTGCCTAAATTGGTTTATGGTAAGGTTTGAATGCTGTTTAATTCTACAGGATGATTCAGGAGGTTATGTTCCTATTTCATGCACGTATTCAAGGACCTAAGATAAGTATAAAAATTTCTATAGACAAGGGTCCTGTTTTCAACTATTATAGATATACAAGTAAATGCAAATCATCATCAATAAATCGCAATTGCAATTGTTGATTAGTATTACTATTGCTGAACAATAATGGTATAAATCCATCAGGGTTTGTCATTGTCGAATTATGTTCAGCATTTGTATTTTTTCATAATTCACTTACAAACATTAAACTTATGCCTGTCACAATCTCTCATCGTGAACATACTGATATGATATTCGCTTTTAGTTTTTGCAACGAAATCTAAAATCATATAGTCACCTAGTACCAGCGTCGTTTCCGAATTGAAGAGTGCTAAATAGAAGGGGTTTCCAACAAGCTTTTACCAAAGCTGCCATATTTGATATGGTTCCAAGTGTAAGAAATGTATATGAACGAGAACCAGGACTAGATGTTGAACACAAAGAGGCTATCTTTATAGTCGTCGAAAATGATTCAAGCATAAATACAAATCGAATTGCAGGTATTTATCAAATTAGGCATGCATCTGCTTTGAAGACTCTTTACATTGACCGTTTACATACATTTCATGTACAAATCACCTTGCAAAAAACTGTAAAATGATAATTTTGTATTAAATATATACAATACCTACTGCAATTAGATAAATGAAAATCGAAAGCTGCATAAATATGTTCTGTTCATTGATGAAACCCAATTCAACCGTGATGGTATTAACAATCTTCACAATGAACACCAATTGTTCGATAAAAATCTTCGCTCTACGGTAGAATATAATTTTCAACGCAGATTTAGCATTAATGTATGGTGTGGTATTTTAAATTGTCAATTAATCCGATAAGTTTATAGTCAATGGTTGCCTTATGGGATAAGAATACTTAAATTTTATAGAAAATTATTTGCAAAACAAATTTAATATTCCACCTAATCTACGACAGAACATGTATTTTCAAAGCTTCTTTTCATTACAGTTTAAAAGTGAAAATATTTTGAATAAGTTTCCGAATCATTGGATTGGTCGAGATGGTCCATATAATTGGTCACTTAGATCGCCGGACTTTAATCCTCTGGATTATTTTCTTTGGACTGTTTGAATCTTTAATATATGTATACAATATAAGTAGACATTAGAGATGCGTTACTGGGCTGTATAATAAATGTCGTAGACCCGGGCATCTATTCACAAAGTAACTAACTACTAACTAAAATTATTAGTAACTAACTAAAATTATTCATCGGAGAACTGATTTATGTTTAGAAATAAATGGTGTAATTTTTGATAACTACTAGTTAATTCGTGTTAATAATATTTTATTAAATTTTATAAAAATTTTGAACTTACTCCTGCAATTTGTAACGGTTGAGAATAGGACCCATGTTTATAGCAACTTTTATGTTTATTTTGGGTGTGTACTAGAAATAGTGACATATGATTTTGAATCATCTTGTACATTATTATACTATTTTACATAACGGTTTATCATATACAAATTATTATTAGTAGTTTACCACAGATTTTCGCCTATTTTGAGATATCTTTTTAACCACTAAAAGAACTAGTTTTATGAAACACTTGCTGTTAATTAATGGTCTAAAGACGGCCGAAGTTAATGATTATGGTTCATATTTACAATATTATACTCTCTATGACCTTCTTGTGGTCTACACCTTGTAATATACCGGGACTGGGCATGTGTAGTAGTTCTGCAATTATACATGTATATTAGAGGTTAATATTTTTTAATAAAGATAACCAATGTTTGTAAATTTAAATAAAAAAGTGAATACTACTTTATATTAGTCGACTCCCCAAATTTTGTAGATGTTCAACTATACAATTTTGACGCAAGAAAATATTTATTCGTTAAACTAATTGGTCAAGCTGCATCAGAAAAATATTCTTCTTGATTAGCTGAAAGACAGAACTTTGATACTCCCATTTCCGTTTTTTATCTTAAAAAATGCACATGTTATTTTTTCTCCCTTTGCCTTTTACCGAAAAAGCTTTTAAAATCAATTACTGTGAAACAACATTATAATGGCAAGTAATAATTATAAGTGAATACTGGGACACGCATACTGAATATGGGAAAATGTTAGTGAGATCTGGCTCTCTGAACCTGGACAATTGGAAAAAAAACTCAAAAAACTAAACAAAGACCTTATTCTTCGACAGCGGTTACAAAAAATGGCATAAGAATAGACTAATTCTTTACGCCCAAATTATTCATGGTAAAGAATCTGATTTACTAATTTTTAACACTCGGTATAGTTAAATTTAATAAGGCGCGTTATCAAAATTGACGCCCGGAATTAGAGATATGCGATCAAAATTTAAAAATTTGTGACACTATTTCAAAAATATATTCTTCAGAAATATTGCAATTTCTACAAACAAAAAATTACAATTTCAATATGTATTTACATATTATGTATATGTACAGGGTTTCCCAGTAACAATTTACCCCATCTGACTTCTTCATTTTTGACATTAGAAAAAAAGTTCAAACGGTGACCCCCCTTCATTTTTGGAAGAGAATTTAAATAATTAATTGTTTCGCTGTCCCTCCATCATGGTCCATCCCCCCGCATCCGACATTAACTACTGTATTTTAAATGGAACGTCCCAATTTGAATAGTATTTTTGGATTCCTCGTCAAATTTTAAGACCAGTTTATGTGAAGTGTCTTATGTCTAAAATTTACCGTTTAGGAGTTATTCCAAAAAATTTTAAAAATTTTGATAGCTGCAAGGTCCTACAGAAATCGAAGTTGTGCCCTAATCGCTAGGAATTTTAGAATCATCATTGTGGGGCTACAAAGGGACCTAATAAACTACGTTTTTACATATTTGAATTTGAGAAAAAGCTGTCGACAACCCATGAAACATATATCCGAAATCGTATGATTTCAAACCTAAATAACTTACTTATTTCAAATGTAATACCCCAATTTTCACAATGGTATCGTGTTCATAATTCAAAAATATACAATTTTAATTAACATGATCCCATGCCTAAACCCAGCCGTTTCCAAGTTTCTGAAAATTACCCTCTTTTTGAATCAAATTCAATCTAAATGTTTTGATAGTCGCAAAAATGTCAAAATTGCTAGAAATGATAAATAAAGTCACCTACTACTACTTGGATTTTGAGGTCCTCTTAGAACCCCAGAAGGACGATTTCAAAATCCGTAGCGATTAGGACACAACTCCGATTTCCTTGAGATCCTGCAGCTGTCAAAATTTATAAGACACCTTACATAAACTAGTATTAACATTTAGCAGAGAATTCAAAAATGCAAAAAAATGGAGGGTTCCATTAAAAAAAATGAAAGTCGACATTTGCTTCTGGTATAAGTTGCAGCGCCAAAAAATTGAAAATATTTTCCAAAGGTGGGTCAGATCGATAAAGATTTCTATGACTTTTTTCAGATTTTTATAGTAAATGGTTCTCTATATAGTTCTAATGTGCCATCAAAAAGAAATATCTCGTATAAGGTAATTCCGGAGGAGGTGTCCCATTTAATTTTTTTGGTAGAGATGCCCCGCCTTCTAAATAATGTGTTAATTGTAGTTCGTATATTATACGAACTATCATATATACGAACTAATTGCTGAAAATGCTATCGAATAACCGATTATTAAGAAGGTGGAGCATCTCTACTAGTAGGGCATCTCATCCGGAATTACCTTATACAAGTTTTAAATAGTATGTTTTGAATCCAATGTTATTTTTGACAAAAATCAAAACGATATATTCTTATTTGCTAGCGTGGTTATAACTGCAAATATGTATTTGCAAATGTTTGCAAGTGTTTGCAAATGTTTGTAAACATGTTTTGGTGGAAGCGCGCCATAAGGGGTATAATATGTAGTGTTAAAACAAGTTGTTAATGTTTCATTTACGTGTTAATAGATGTCGCTACAATGAAGATTCAAATTTTACAAAATGTAGTTGCAGAATAGTAAAATTATAGAAAAATGAGGTTATAATTTCGTATTGATAAATATAGAATCTCTTTGAAATGATGCTGTAAAAATTTTGTTAGGAATTCCTTATATGTGATATAAGTAGAAAAAATATAAGAAATATTTAAAATGGGAGTGGACAAGTTGCGCATTCCATTCCGCATTTTTTCCGTGTTAACGACCGATTAAGAACAAATCAGTAGGTAGTTTTAATATTAACGATAAAGAGTCTGTGTACGCTGCCCCGTAGGCGTTCGTTTTAAATAGTTTGCACTTCCCAGTAGAAGATGTACAGGCAAACGTACATATGCTGTACATTTCATGTTTTAATACGCTAGTAGTCGTCAGTCGCATTCCACTGTCGAGGTTAAAGCGACACGATTGGTCGACAGTCCGTATGACGTCACGCGCTCGCGGCCGTTCTTGATAAAATAATGTGTTCGAACATTCAACATGGCCGTGTGTAGTTGTTAGTGTGTTGTGTGTGTGCTGCTGGTTTGCCCCAAGTGGGTTTGTTGTTGTTGTTGTTGTTGTTGTTGTTGCTGCTGCTGCTGCCTGTTTTTTTAAAATATTGTTTTGAATGGATTTTCACGCGGAATAATGCCTAGGAAACGGAATGGCGAGATTCCATTGCCCGACGGATGGGATTTCGGCCGTGACTACGATGGTAAAATTTATTTTATCGACCATAATTCAAAGAAAACGACATGGATTGACCCGAGAGACAGGTAAGATCCCCATATGTATAATCCGTAACCTGTCCTAACAATTTAACCCAAACTTGTTCATCATAACCCAAAAACAATTGCACTTCCTTCTCAAAAAGTAACAATTCATCATATAAAATAAACAATTGCTTCAGACATCCATCAAACAATTGAATAAAGTAAGTAACTTTCAATTGAGTTTTAATTTGGTTTAAAAATCTTTGCAAAAATAACAATTTAAAGGGAAAATCTCATTCGTTTTCTTTCCTGTCAGTATAAAACGCGTCTTCTCTCTCTCACTCTCTCTCTCCCTCCCTCTCTTTCTACCTTCTTCTCTCTCTGTCACTCTTTCGGCATTCCAAATGGTATGCCGCCGCTTTCGAAACGCCAAAGGTATTCAAGAATTTTATTACAATTTAAAAAACCTGCGCGCCAGTGCTGCCACCGCTAGTGAAATATTCGCATTGTTGAGAATAAATATTAGATTTATTGAATCTAAAAATATTTATAATCATTCTTTGAACGCGGTTTGCGTCACACGAGTCATCTCACAACACGTACATACATATACCCGCCGGTTTCGTTCATTTCCCATTGTATTTGTGACATACGGCAATTTTTCCGGAATTATGGAACAGCTAGAGGAGAAAGGAACATTCATCCATAAATATTTATTTAGTTAATTTTTGAAACTAAGTGTTATCGCGCTAAGATATGCTTTAACTGCAACTAACCCTTATTCATATTTTTTACCACTTGTTTTTTATTGACCACCTATAGCTGAAATATCCTCAAGAAAGGATTCGGGAGAGAACCTTATTTAACAATTAGATAAGAAAAATTGAATAAACTTGAAAATTTGAAGGTGTTACGGACTTTAATGTCTTCAATGTACTAATATAACATTACCGGTTGTTTCGATAAGATTACGGTGCAACTGTATTTCGTTAAGTAATAACCATAGAATGGTGAAATATAAAAATATGCTATTATTATTAGAGATTCGTTATTTGTTATACATATTTGCGAATTATATACATGTTGTCAGGTTTTTTGTAGGATAGATGAAACTTTAGGAGTAAAATATTTTGCAGTTCTATAAGGACAGATTCCTTTTAATTCGAAACACTTTGTACAACGAATTGTCAATTTGCATCTAGCCTGCCTAAAAGAAATACTTTTTAATCTGCAAGTTCCTTTTCCCCAGTTCCTAAATTATGGGTTTCGGAAAATAATTTTTGACCTTTTAAACTTTTCTTCAGTTCAGGAAAAAAAATTCTGTGATAGTGCGTTGTTGCTTTGCATTAACCAAATTCCGTTGGGAGACCCTTGCGTGTCTTTTTGTTAATAATGATTCAGCGGAATACTCTCCCGTCACAATTTCCAAACAATTGGTAAATATGATACTATGAATATTCCAAAAATTATGGTATTACTTTTCTAGCAGATTTTTGAAAACTTTTATCTTAAAGACCCAAAATTCGTCTTTTTCATTAATATCTGTTTATCTTATTTAGTTATTACTTTTTACCCAATTTTCATCTACAGTGACAAATTAGTAAAAAAAAATTTGATCGCTTTCAACTTTAGCTTAGATTGAGCCCAATGTTTCCACAGATTCTCGCTTCTCATTTTCATTGAGGCATTTAGGAATTCCTATCGCAGAAAGTTTCTTATACATAACCCAGTTAGTACATCAACCTTACACTGACTTCGGTTTAAGGGCGTGACCATATTGACCTTTAGTTTAACGTCGAAACAACATACAACAGACATTTCAGTATTATATCCCTGTTGTGTCTTTGTGGTACGCCTATATGATGTTAAATATGGATGATCACATGACGCAGTTAATCCTAGATTTCCGATTTACGCTTAGGCTATTGGAGAGTCCGTTTCTTGGAAATGTTTTCCATACACGAATCAACATAAAAAATGTAGCGCGTTCATATAAAATATCCAGAATTTCAGCATATGCTTTAGGCCAAATTGATATTTTCATGTGTTAAATTTGTGAAGTTCACTCTGAAATAGTTCTTTCAAGTTTCTCGTCTTCTTGAATAGCAAATGGAAACGTAATAGTTTTGTTGTCTTCTAAAGACTTTAAGACATTCTGGAATTTTATTATTCATCCTCACATACAGGGCGTCCATATTATATCCCGGTATTTTATGATGACTGTGTCTTAACTTATGAATGAGGGGATGTAGGTTAGGTTACGTTCTCCAAAATCACTGCACCTTTTGGGCGGTTTATTTTTTGCCTGCAAAATTTTATTGATGACTCAACTTTAATCAGTTTATAACGTATTATTAACAATTAATTAATTTTTATATGAAGGGTGCTTACTCTTTCTACCTCAAACACTCCTAGTTTTTCAACGTATTTTTTCCAAATTTTTCAAATAGGGCACACCCTGTATTTGATGCCATCGATTTGTCAGGTATTCAGTTAGTTTACAGTTGATAATTATAACATTGACTTTATGGGTAGAGATTTTTTTTAATATATCTTAGAAATTCATTTTGCAAATTCTCCACTACTTAAGAAAAGCACTTGTAGAATTAATAAAATTATTGAGAAATTAAACTTTTTATTTTAGGAAACTTAAAATAAAATGTTTAGCATTCCGTTGTAACTTAAATGTCTTTGATTACTTTAATTAAAACAAGGTGTCCCAAATATTATGTACTATATGTATATGAAACGGTAAGAGTTTTCAAGGTTGGTTGAATTAAGAAAAAGTTGCCATGTTTGAAGCCTTTTAATAAAATATTTACAACGCTGCCAGATTATTGTCTGTGTTCATTTTTGAGATATGAAAGAAAAATATAGAATCACATAAAAAAAATTAATTAAAAAAAATCTTCGGTTATATTTTAAAAACTATCAGCTTGATGAGAAAAGTCAAATATTTTATGTTAGCTCTTTCTTATCTTCCACATAGGCGAATGTATCGAATATCGATATTAGGTACTTCACATTTTTTTTAAATATAGATACTGTGGTTTTTTTTAGACTGAAAGCTTTAAGTGCTCTGAAATAAAGAAAATATTGTATAATACTTTAGGAAAGATAATTAAGTAAAAAATGTATGCTTCAAACGTAACGAATGAGAAAAGAATACATAGATTTTTTTTGCGCAATTTTAATATTTTTTATAATATCTCAGAAACCAAAAGCAATTTGGCAACATTGTAAAAGGAAAAATTTCCAAAAGATTTCATAAAAAACTTGGATATTAAAATTAGATTAGTTAAGAAAATTATTGTAATTCCATTTAAAAAAAAATTTTGATAAATCACTAAGTTTTTTTGGAACTCTCCGCAAATATTGTAATTATTTGAAAATGTACTGTCATTAACTTAGTTTACATCCCCTCAACTCAGATCTTCGTAATTTTTACGGCAAAATTACCATAAAAGACCGGGTTATAAAATGGATACTCTGTATACATAAGCCAATTTGGAGAATATCTTTCTGATAACTTGTTCTTTATTTTTTTATTAATTTTCATTTGATTTATAATTTTATCCATGTTTCCTTGTTTCAAATACTTTTTGAAAAAAAAAGAAAACATTTAAAAACATGATTGGTATCAATTTAGAAAATTATCAATAAACATTTATTGTTCAAATAGTCAATTGATTACATTTAATTTTTATTAAATATTTACTGGCTTACTTATGTAGTAAATTGTTTAAGTACTGGATACCCCCCTAAGTGCACATTATCAAAATTGTAAAACGTGAAAAATCTGATAATGTGTATGGTATTTCTGAAGGGTTTATTTTGAAATTGAAGATAATGTAGGAAAAAATGTATTACAAATTTGTAATCATTATTTGTCCTATTGTTATTAAAATACATATTAAAATACATTATAGAGCACATTATAATTTTCCTTGTCTTATACAGTCCTACATAAGATTCTGTAGTTGTTATAGGATCTAGTTGATCCATTGAATTTCTTTTAAGCGTACATTTTTAAAGATAAAATGATAGTATTACTAGCAATGTTAAAACAATCAGTCAGCATGGAGCATAACAATATGTTTGATTATGTCAACACTTTTAAATAAATTATTATGAAGTAATGAAAAGATTGTTGTTTTGAAGAAAAATATAAAAAATAGAGAATATACCAGAATTTCCCAGATAACCGATGAGTCAGCAATTTGTAATAGTAATCGAGTTACCTCGAAAATAAACATAGGTTTTCTTAGTATGTTGTCGAAATGGTATGCATTTATTTTAAATGTAAACGAGGGAAAAGTAAAAACCGCCAAATTTCGAGGAAAACCTTCATTTTCTGAAATTGAGACTGCACGGCGGCATTCCAGTTATTTATGAAAATCCTTTAAATATCAAGTTTGTTTACATCAATGCTAATTTTAATAAAATGAAAATATAGATACAGCCATCCCTCGATTTATACTGTAGGTATTTAAAAAAAACATGCAAAATAAATGAGTATAAGACGCCATATAGGATTCTAAATGTAAAATGAATAAATATGCAATATGTTTTCATTTAAGCACCTTGTAAAAGAGAAACCGTATAAATCAAGTATCTGGCGTGCAACTCGAGGGATGGCCCTATATTTTCAGCGTCGTTTAGTATGTCATAATTTTAGACTTCAGTACTAGGTTCCGAATGCTACGCATTAAATGTATTGGATCTATTTGCAATTTCGTGCCGCGTTTTAACTGTTTTGATGGTTTGAAACTCCTTCATTCGGCTATTTTTTTTATTTATATTGTCGACCGAACTTTTAAGAATCTATTATTAGATTGAATAATTTATTAAAGTGTATCTATTTAATAATATTGAAACTGTTTTCTGTTATGGGTGGCAAGACAAAAATTTATTCTCACATATTTTATCATTTTCACGAAGCATGGCGGAAATGAATAGAATTTGTGAAGTTTACAGCTCGAATACCCTTAAAAAATGTGCAGTCTAGAAACGGTTTGCACGTTTCTGTACTAGGAATTTTAACGTCAAAGAAGCAGAGCGATCAGGACAACCCTTAATAGTAGACATCGACAAACTCACGAGCTTAATGGATACAAACCCATATTTGACAGTTAATGAGATAAGAGATATTGTCAAAGTCACATGGAACGTATAAAATTAATTGAATTGAAAAACTGCACGAACCTTCTGTCTGACACAACACTTTCAATATAGTATAATACAAAATTGACATGCATCTACAAATTAGCACATGGCCTTCTCCAAGAATCCTAGAATATCGGTGGTCAAAATTCATTGTCGTGTTCTACATTTTCTTCATACTGATCGACTAATTGAATCTAACAATATTAATTTCAATTTTATTCCCAAATACAATAGATTTCCAAAACTCTATCAATTTTTCAAGGAATTTCCTTGTATTGCAAATTTCATTAAGCCCTGCTTTATGCAAAGTTATTTTACACTTTTAAGAATTCTTTCCAGAAACCCGGTGGTCATTTATTGCGCCATTCATTAATTTTAATTTAACATATATTTTTTGACAATAAGAAAGGAAATATTATTTTGTAGGAACTGATACGTTTAAATTGTTTTAAAAAATACCAAATTATTGCACGTGCTTTATCAGTAGTTCTAGTAATGTAAACATATGGTTTTCCTTTCCTCCATAGATTTATTAAGATTTTTGCTAGATAATCTATAGGTTCACGGTTTCTTTAACATATTAAAAAGACTTTCTATTATTTACAATTTAAAGCAATGGATTCCTAACCACACAGATAAAATCCATTTATTTTTCGTAAAGCTTACATTAAATTCAACAATATCCGTAAAGCGGCTTGTAAGTGACCGATCCATTACTGACCGAATCTGTCACCGTTCTTATGATACCTTAGTTTTATTCAAAATTATTCTGTCTCGTTATTGACTTATCCAAGAAAGACAAGGTAAAGGCGAGAGCATTATCATTACCATACTGTTATCACAACTTTTAACTGTCATAAATATCAATGCAACCTTTCAATTTACATGTGAAATTTTCCCAATCATTTTCTACAGTTATTAACAACAAAAGTTGAACCACCTACCTCCATACATAATACTATTTTATAATACCTGCATCGAAACTTTAACTCTAGATGCGTGTAAAGCCCGTTATAAGTGGCTTTTTCAAACTAAATCAGTCATAAGTGCCTCTATACGCTAATTTCGTATTGTCCTAAGGAATGTCAACGATTTTGGTTAATCTTGAAATTATTGTCATACTCAAAAATAGATTGACTTGCATCCCACAAAAATGTAATATACTAGTGTCGAATTGCTTTATTGATAACATAGGCTTACTTCAATCATCAAAAAGTGCTGATTATTGAAATTATAGAACGCATATGAAGACTTCTTTAATGTCTTTGTCCGCTAAATTTATTGTTTTTGGTACTAATTTGTAATGTCGATACTTACCAGTAAATGCTTATTATAATTTATGTATTTACTTGCCGTAAATCTTTAACTCGACAAATATTATTTTGAAAAATGTAAGATGTATGGAATGAGAATTTTCTGATAAGCTCGCATATGGTCAGACTGTTGATACCTAAATAAATTCGGAATAACCTTTGTTAAAAAAAGGTTATCAATAATGTCTCTGGCTCGTTGAAATGCAACATTAATAAAATTAAATTTTATCATACATATGTATACAGGATGATACATGATTCATTAACAATAGAGCATTTATGAGCAAAAGATACTATAGGTCAAGTGATGAGGATTGGCCCCAAGACGCCTTATCCGAATGTTGATAGTTTAGAAAATACACGGCGTCAAATTATTTTTTCTACCTTTTTTTAAAAACTTTTAAGATTTAATGTAATCGAATAAAAAATTATGTTTGCAGGTAGTTTTACACGACAAATTCAAATAATTATTAGTTATTCGATTTTTACTTAACAAATTGGTCATCTGCATTACTTCGATTACATTTAAAGGCCTATCAGATATTTTTGTGTCAATAAATTCTTTTTTTCATTTAAAATTAACCTTATATGTTGCGTTACAAGTCACTGTTTTCCACATATACTACATTTACATTTAAAATCTTTTTATAGAATAAATTTCTCAAAAGTAATATCTGATTGTTCAAGTCTATGTAATTTTCATATTTAATTAATTTTTTTCAAAATATTTCGCCATCTTTTTAACTTTTGAAGCTTATGAATTGCATAAAGCCGGCTCCACAATATTTAAATATTTGGCAAATAAAGAAGTATTTCTATAGTTGTTTAACGTAGGCTGTACGTAGATCACAAGGTTCAAAAATTAAAAAGGTGACGAAATATTTTGCCAGAAGTAAATTAAGTTGGAACGTAAATTACATAGACTCGGACAATGAGACATTACATTTGAGATACTCATTCAATAAATAGACCTCAAATGTAAATATCTGGAACGCAGTGGCTCCTAGCGTAACTTATAAGGTATACCTTTGTTTATTTAAAAAACATAGACAAGCATAAATTTTAAATAGAAAAAAGAGTTTGCTGATGGACAACCAAGTTACAGGTTTTTAAACGTATTCGAAGTACCGTAATGGCGCCTTCCATGAGTAAAAGACAAGTTAGCAATTTATTTGAATTTCTCATGTAAAAAATTCTTAGTCACCAATTTTAATTGGATTGTATTCGTTCCTGGAAAAGTTATTAAAGAAAAATTAGAAAAAAAACTTAACACCCTGTATCAGAAATGGCAGGTCTGAGGACAATATTTTATCTTGTTCTTGTCATTCTGTTCATGAATATCTCATTGTTAATGAATCACCCTGTATAAAAAAATAAAATAATGTAGGCTTGCCTCAATTTGGAGTCAGTTAAATTTAGTAACTCAGATTTTTATGAAAAAATGAATTCACATTAACCAAAAACCAATTGAAATCAAATTATAATTCAAATGATTTTTCCCAAAATTTAATGAAGACCTCTCAAAGCTTGTTCAAATTATATGGAATTGAAGGTTATCATGGAAACCATAAAAAAATTTAATCTACAAGTTCAATATTTCATTTCAGAAAAACGATGGAGCAAACTATCTATTAATGAAAACAGAATTTCAGTTTAAGATTGTAGAAAATTTGAATCATAAACTTATTAATTATTATTTGTTAAAGATATTAGAATATGCAAGATAATATTCCTACATTTTGCAGCCAAAAACGCATTTTTTAATACCTCAACCTAAATAATGTTAAGACAACTGAAAAATGCGCTATAAAAAGTTTAAATATGTATGTCGACGCCAACAAAGCACGGCGGTAAATTCAAAATTTAAACCCAATATCCCAGACCTCCTACCGTCTCGTTTTTCTTAAAATGTACTCTTACACCTATATTCGAATATATTTTAATAATGTTGAATTTAGTACTATCCATGTAGTATATGATTGTATAGACAAGAGAAAATCGATTTTCAATGGGTCATATAAGATCATGAAAAATATTTTTCATAAAACCTGCGTGGTAAGTTTAATTTACGATGTCTGTAAAGCGAGTCGTAAGTGAAACATTACTGCCCTAAAATTCGTTTCGTTCTGGAATAGCTCATTTTGACTAGTTATTAACCTATCTGAGCGAAATAAAAAACGACCGTTATAAACGTATTAATTTATCCGAGAGAGATAATAAACTAAAAATGACAGTTAGCTTTGTGTACGCATTGATCGTCATCGAATGGAAATTCTATGGGGAAGGTGCATGCTGATCACAATCTTAGAAAATTTATTATCAACTGTCATAAATGAAAACTTAACAAAAAAACGACTTGTCAAAATTTCACTGGTTGTGTTTTGTATTGTTTTTATTTTATGTTGTGCATTGTATACAAGAAGCAGTTCAACTAACGATGCAGGTTTTATGAAAAATAGCGTATCTACATATTTCGATTTGTAAGTGTCACATGATGGCAACGCGGATGAAGAATCACTTACGAACCTCAATTTGTAATATACCATTACATAACGAGAACTGTAAGACTAAATGCAACTCGTGTAATTACGTCCCTCCCTTCACCTCGGCTACAAATTTCACACCTGTTGCAATCTATGTCACTTTGTTTTACGATTAGCAATAAAATAAAATCATAAGATACCTATTACATCGTGTGATTTTGAATTTATTAGAAAAAGCACCAAAATCACATTGCTTGAACATTTTTTTGAAGCAAGTGCTGAAGGAAATTATTGGCATATTACTATTTTCCAATGCAGCATTTGAGATATGTTGACGAAGTTTCTCAGAAAGAATTTTACAAAATATTTCAATGTTTACAAAATCAAAAAGGTGTGGCATTATAAATAGGGTGTCTTAAAACAATTGCACTTCCATATTGAATTTCCAAGGAATCATTGAATTAAAAATATTTTTCCATTAAAGAATTCGGTAGAATCCCTAAATTAGCGATTTTATCCAATGTCGGTATTTTAATTATCTCTAGCGAACCTTGAAATACCTTTTCGGAATGAAGGTTAAACCTCAATGAGGATCATTGCCCCCCCGATTAAAAGATGACACAAACTCAAACAAGAAAAAAAATAATAACTTAACAACAGAAGGCATCAAAACAGCTGTCAAAACAATAAAAGGCATACAAAAAGAAAAAAAGAAACATGGCACACAGATATAAAACATCTGTGTCGGATTACACGCATACCATTATTTGGAAGGTATTTAAAATTCCTGAGGATGATGAGGGTCTATATTTAAGGCATTTATGGTTTTTATTTTTCACTCTGCATTCCTGGGATGCTCAATGTTGTGATGATGGTAATGATAATGACGTGATGTTACTACCCTCTGTTTTTGTAATGTTAGTGGTCGACAATTCTTTAAAAAATATATATTTTTTTATCCAAATTAATTTTTCCAAAAATAATCTGTATTTGTTTGGCTTCCAAATGTTTCATACACGCTCGAGAGCTGAATTTACGTCGATTGCTTATCATCGTACGAAAAAATTCGAAAAATCTCGCCGAGAGGTTGCGGCAACAGCGCTACTCGACCGTCACCGCATTCCAATGTACGTACCGGAGGCGTTTCAGTCGTCCGTTTTCCTTCCACTCGTTACCTCCCTGTAGCGCCATCTTTCTCGTACGTCATGACGCTATTACACGGACTGAAAACGTAGGGACGAGCGATTCGACGGAATTTCGCATTTCAACCTCCCCAATGACCTCGACGAACTATCGGTCGAATCGACCTCGAAAGGAATTTAACTCTGGCGGTACAGCAGAGATGTGTGTTGTTGGCCAAGATCAGGATTGCCAAATTAAAAGAGACAAAAAAAATTTTATTCTTGAGTAATAAAAATTTCTTGAAGAATCTCCCGTTTGTTATTTGTTACAATTTATTATTATGGTGAATGTGTGTGTACGCGCGTTGTAACATAACTTTGCTTATTACCAATGACCTGGAACCATTGAGCGAACAAAGTTGCCTGTGTACATCACAACATTTCTTCATATATTTTTTTCATATTCGATACGATGATATTCGCTTCTATAACTGTAACTGGAACTTTATTACTATAAGTAGTACTGGTATGAAAAGTACAACCTGGGGATGGCAATTTTTTGCATCAAATATACTAGTTGTTCTTAAGTAGTCGAGAGTAGTTCAATTTTTGTGTATTTATTTGTTGCTGTATACTTTGTTAATGATGTTAAATGATAAAAAAGTTAATAAGTACTGGAATCACTTTAAAAAGAACATGGAAGGGAGTTGTCAACAAAAAAAAGTAAATCAGTTCTCTGGATGCAGCAGCTTAGATTAAAATTTTGATTAAGGTGACTATAGAATAAAATGTAGAATTCTGTTGTGCTACAACAAAAATTTGTCATAGAGATTAAAAAGGGCGATAAAATTAAATAAGCACCCCTTTATAATACCAATTGTACAGGCAATGTATAATGACAACTTTCATAAAAGAATTTAACTTTGAAGGCTAACGACAGGATCATTTTCCAAACTATTTGGTAGTAAGAAATAAGTGTGAATTTTTCTTAGTGAGAAGTTGTCAAATTGATTTATTAATACAGGACAACAATAATTTTTTTGTGAAGGATGGAATTCTTGGAAAACCTAATTGAGAACAGATTATATCGATCCTTTTTTCTTTACTTTGGATATTCAGTAGAATACGTAAACCCCAATTAGAGTTACTCACGAGTCTGTCTAGTACCTGTATGTAATAATTCCAAACCAGAGATAGTCATTGCGAGAGTACTAATCGTTACCGAATTGTCCTTTTGAAATTTCTATTTTGTTTTTTTATTATTCAGTTTATGATATTATTGATATTAAATAGGAATAATAGTAATATAGGTAAGTAAGTTGCTGTAATCTTACTTACCTGCCACAATTTGCAATAAATAGTTTAATCAGCTGCCCGAAACTGAAAGTGATTTTCGGACTGTTATTGATAATATCGTTGAATGAAGCATATATCGATATTGTGTGGTAGCCAATCCTAATTATGTCATTATTCAGAGAATTAATTTAATACTGATTTAACTGGCACAGCAGCCGGAGGAAGCGTCATGTGTGCTTAAGTGGGGTATGCACGTGGTGGCTTTTGGTATTGTTGCAGGCTTCAAATATTTGTAGTAATGGTCATAATGACAACAATAATAGAAAAATTAGCCCGGAAATGAGACGAATTCCTTTTGATCAGAGGATTTTTAGTGTGTCTATATACATACTTTATACATGTATGTTGCCTTTTATTTGTTTAGCTTGAGTTATTTTAAAAACTTTTGGAAAATATAATTGAAAGATTTACTGCGAGGTGTTAACCCATTTTTTTAAAGATAATCTGAATTCCGTTTGGTATAAAGGTATTAATTCGATTTATTAAAAAAAATGGATCTTGTTTTATTTAAAATTATGAACATTTGAAAAAAAAACTTTAAATCTAAATATTTTTCAATAATATAACAATGAGATAATAACACCTTACTGCTCCAAAGATTTCAATTAGTAATAATGGTTTTTTTTGTCTCATTATAAGTCACTATCTTGCAATTATGCACAAATATTAATAGTGCAGATACTGTGTTTACCTTCAATTAACAAAAGTTCTCTTAGTTGCTTTGTGACTTATAACTAAAAACATATCATTTATATTTACCCTAATTTTTTATTTCTTTTTTATTTACTATTCTATATTTGTT
>JABRWK010000332.1:21051-35907 GCA_013372445.1 Hypothenemus hampei | reverse complement strand
GAGAGGAGACGAAAAATCCTCTTCAGTCGAGATGGAGATGTGGCCCTTGTGCTACGTGCAAGACGCCATCGATGAGGGTTCTCCCGCGGTTTTTCGATTATTACGATCCGGATTACGGGGTGGAATTCAAAGTAACGAGCACCATGTCCATACATTACCATTGTCAAAACCCATAAGTGGAATGTCATCGTCCAGGTCTGCTGCAAGGCATTTTCTTACTCTTCCTGCTTCATACGTGTTCGGTAATGTGTCTCATTGTGGTATAAGTTTAAGGGATTTTAACGGAAGTTGTACGACTTTAGCTGGGTTCGGTGTTATTGTAAGTGAATTTTCGGATTAATATAAAAATGTTAGGGAAAATTTGCGTTCACTAAGACTATCTGTCTTATCTATAAAGGATAATCAATCTACAGCAGATAGAACAGATAGTATTTGTATGGTAGTTCAGTTTTTAATTGTTTTTTTTTATGTTCATTCTGATTTTATTGTATTGTTTCAGGCGAAAAAAGATATTTACCAAGTGAAATCTCAAAGACTCATATTGGCCCAGGACGAATATAACCACTTAAACAATGAATTGGCAACATTGACAACGTCTCGAACTAGTCGTAAGTGTAATTTTAAATAAATAATTTCTGTTTACATACCTACGGGGTATTTAGTAATTGCGGTGCAGTGTAAAACCGCAATTTTTTAAGAAGATAAATTTAACAAATGACCTCGATAGTTCTCTTTTTATTTAAAAAGTCCTCACTCTTGAAAAATAGATACCCTGTATTATTAAAACAATCAAATTATTGATTTATTTTTAAAATCTTCAGTTTGTTCAACCACAAGTACAATAAGCACCAAGTACGATCCTGACCTATTAAAATCCGACGTTGCCATGGCAAAGAACAGGGTATCCAGACTGAAGTCGGAATTGGAACAAATCAGAAATGATATGAATTTTACTCAGAAAGGCGTGGAAACATTGGCCAAGTATGTGTTTTTGACCTTTATGTATACAGCCTGTTTCACCTAAGATGGCACGGTCTGTATAAGGGATACGATATTATTTCTTTAATAAAATTTTTTTGGCAATATGCAGGTCTGCAGAGTCTACAATTTAAAATTATTTTCAACTTTCCAGGGCGTGTCAAAAAGGTACCAGATCAAAATTATGTTTTTTGAATCGTTATACTAAAACAAGTGCAAAATTATAGCTTACTAAATATCAGAGTTTTGGTGTTATTTACTTTTTATCAAACAACTACCATTTTAGGAAAGGTAAATAACGCGAAACCCGTGCTTTCAAGACCCCTGTGTACATACACAGTAAGTCTTATGGAAATTTAACAAGGAATACAAATATGAACGAAAATATAAGTTTCCATTAAAAACATAACTGGTGTAATACATTTTTGACACACCCTGTATAGTTAAAAATAATTTTAAATTGTAGACCCTGTAGCCTTGCGTGTTGCCCAAGAAAATCTTTTTCAAAAAATAATACCGCATTCCTTATATAAATCGCGCCATCTTAGGTGAAACAACCTGTATATGTAATCTGGAGATTGTAACAAAATATTGATCTTATTTTCAGTGTTGAACAAAAACTTAGCATGGGTCAAGGTACCTGCTATAATATAGTAGAAGCTCAAGCCATAATGGCTGAATTACGAAATATTCAAAAGTCGTTGTCATCCGGCGAAAAAGAAAAGGCTGAATTAATGCAATCCCTAGCGAAACTTAAAGATGACCTAACCAGACTACAATTATCAGAGAGTTCCCCTGATGTTTCAACATTAAGCTTGCCTCAGGAAAAATTAAGTACCGCATCTCAAACTGACTTATCATGTGAATTGGTTCCGATCGGTACCCGACTAGCAGAAATGGCTAAAATGCGATTGGAATACGATGAGGCTCGTAAACGTATTCAATCCATTCAGCAAAAATTAGCAGATTTAGAAGAGAAAGTTCAACCGGGGCAAGTGGATTCAGACAAAGATCGTCTTTTACTATTCCAAGAAAAGGAGCAGCTACTCAGAGAACTGCGCAGTATCACTCCTAGAATGCGTTCCAAGGAAGAAATGTGTGATATTCAACAAGAATGCAAAAGATTGGAGCAAGACTTGAACAATGCATTGGAAATGTCGAATAGAGCCATTGCAGATCGGTTGAGGCTTCACGAAGAAAAACAGCTGCTATTACAACAGCTCAAGGATGGTTTGAAGCATATGACGCAATTAGAGTCACAACTAAAGACTTTGTCTGCAAGCACTTTGTCTGTTAGTAGCAGTTCAAGTTTAGGCTCTTTGTCAACGACTAGTAGTAAAGGCTCATTGAGTTCAGGACTTAGTTTCACAGATATATACGGAGGCCCTCAATGTTTAGGTACGTTATTATATAAATTAATATACCAATTTATTATAAATGGTATTTTATTAGGAACTTCAAACGTTGATATGGCCGATTTACATCGAAGGGTTGAGAAATTGTTTAAAAGCAATGACAGTCCACATATTCCCTCCCCAGTGCGTTCACAACCATCCTTATCACCTCGAAGTTCATTATCCTCAGTGTCTCCTCCAGTATCTCCTATGTACGAGAACCTTCCTTGCCTCCTACCGCCACCCACTTATGAACAAGTAGAAAAAATGCATTCTGATAAAGATAGAAAAATGCATTCAGAACAGTTTCTTGATCGGTTACCGAATAGTAACAGTAATGAGTACATAAACTATACACCGCCAAGGGTCTCTATACCAAGTCTATCTCCCTTGACTGACCTTTTGGAGGCGCAGGCCACGAATATGTCTCAAGGATCCGGATTGGGAAGGCCCATCAGGTAAACATGTCTAAATTTAACAGTGAAAGAACTACGTAAAGTAAAATATTTTAAATTTGGCACTTTGATAAAACTTCTGAAAAAATATAACTATACAACAGTTATTATAGTAATATATCTTTCTAGATATTCTTATGAAGGTGACGCCCCGCTGTCTCCAATTTCGGAAACTCCACCTCCAGTCATGGAAAGGATATTCGACGATATGTTGAGTCAAGGTCCCACGTTATCAAGGACATCTTCTTCAGGAACCAATACAAGATCAGTCTCTGCAGCTGTTAGCAATGAATCTGTAGCTGGTGATTCCGGAGTTTTTGAGGCCTCAAATAGACGAAGAGCTTCGGGAGTGTACGTCTCTACTTCAGATTCGGAGACTGCGCAAGTACAAATTAAATTACGTTATATTATGAATGAGGGAATTTTGAATGTCACCGTGGAGAAAACGAGGAATTTGGCTGCTCTATTGATTCCTGAGAATTCCGAAGTGTAAGTTGTATTTTAATATTGTTATTGCGATGAATAAATGAATAAATTGTTGTTATAGATATATTAAGACAACACTTTTGCCAGCAAATCCGCCACAAACGTTCAGTACAAAAACTCTGAAGGATTTAAAGAAAGCGAACTTTGAGGAAATTTTTAACATTCCGGTGCCTGCAGGTAAAATATGCTCAAAAACTTTGCAGGTGAATGTTTGGAGCCGTTATGAGGGACATCATGATATGTGTGTGGTAAGAATATTTTTTAATTTGTAAATTACCAGTTAGAATTCAAAAAATGAACACTTGATTATTTTGGATGGGCAGATTTTATCGATAATCAATAAAAATATTTTATATAAATCATGTTGAATCTATAGATATGCACATACATATTAATTGTTTATTGAAAATATTTCCTATGTGAAATATATTAAATTTTGCAAAGAACATGTAATTATATAATAATTTTATACTCGTTAATATCATATATTCAGAAAAATAGAAAATATTAACAGTAATTAGTCTATACTGTATTTATATCTAAAGTTTTTCTTATTTTCAGGGATGCGCTCAAGTGAGCCTAGCTGATTTTAATCTTCATTCTACCAATCAGAAATGGTACAACATTCTGGGACTCTTGGACGAAGCCCGACCACCAAAACAGACCTCGCCTTCTTCCACTGATAAGCAGGATTCCTTTACCGATTATAGACAACAAACAGGAAAAGAAGAGAGTTCTGACGATTCTACAATAATATCCTCACAAACAAGTACACTAACTCGTAACCAGGAAACAGTTTTACCCCCCTCGGGAATGACATTTAATTTTGAGGAACTGTACAATTGTCTAAAAAACACTACAGAGTATGACAGTGCTGATGAGTCAGAAGACGAGGAAATCGACGAAGAACAAGAAGAGGAGGAGGAAGAGGAAGAAGAAGATGAAGAGGGAAGGCCTTTAGAATTTAGACCCAATGAAAAACTAGATATTGTGCATGAACAGGAAGGAGATGATGATAAATATTTAGGTAAATTTTGGCAATTCTATTATAGTATAGGATTTAAATATTGGTTTATATTATATTAAGTGGTTTTCATTCTTAAACTACAAAAATACTTAAATATTCCATAATTTAAATATATAGGGTGTTATCGAAATATCTACAAATATTTAAACTGGTGAAAGTTGATCATATGAAGATGCGTTTCCCAAATTTTCAAAAAAAAAATCAGAAAAATAAGTTTATTGAACTACATAGTATATTCAATGAGTTCAAAAGTAACCCATTAAATACGAGAATGAAGTTGGCAGGACGAGCCGTAGGCGAGTTTCGCAATAATTCGTGTTTAATGGTTCTTTTGTACAAGTTGAATACTATACTTTATCTATGACCATCGACCATGACCACTATGATAGTAGATGTGACATAATATGTTACATATAACATATAAGTCTTTATATTAATATAATACTAATAATTATTATTGTTATTAGAAATGTCGATCGTTGACATCGCCCGCTAATAATTTAAAAAACTGACAAAACGTCATGTCAATTCTTAGCAACCTAAAATCTTGATATTTTTTGAAAGTTACTAAATTTATTACTAAAAGTAGTGGGAGAACAATGAAAAAAGGGAACACATTTTCCGCTGACGTAAAATGCTGGACTTTTTCAATTGAAAGAGTATAATTATTTGATGGTCATAGATAATTTGTTTTTTATCGTTTCGGCGTTCATGAGCCAGCTGGTATCATCATGTTTGACAAAATCACATATTTCTGCATCGTTTTCATGTTGACAAAAACTTTCAAAATATTTACACACTTCAATGCAAGATAAAAAGCGAATTGCAAATTAGAATTTGCCCAGAAGAATTTGGGAAATCGATTTCAATACTCTATAAACTATTTTTCAAATTTTTTAAATTTGAATTCACAAAATGATTTCAACTCGAATTAGTCACACAACATAAACGAAATTTGTCAAAATAAGTAGTCAAAATATGTACCTACCGTAATTTCCAATACAAATATGAACTCTTAACAGTGAAGCATTTCGGCCTCTGTCATAAGTTTACCATGAAAAACTACTGATGTCACTTAAATGTTGCACAACACATAGAAATATACATTTGCTTGTACGCGACGATTTTAAAAACTTTCTTCAAAAAAATACGGTCTTTGTTAGTACTTTTACGAACCGAAAAATAACACATTACAATAACGGTTAAATCTTGTTTGAAAAACCGGCCATTTTAATTATTTTTAGTGCAAATCAACGAATAATGCCGAGTGTCAAATGTCGGGAACGATTTCGTATTAACCAGAGCCTTTCGGGAATACTTGCGTTTTGACAAATGACATAACCTAAATATAAATAACCAATAATTTCTAAACAAATATAAGTATAAGGCAAACAATAATAATCAATATTCGTGACAACACTAGCTAAACGGTCCGGCCATTGTTATGCTATGGATTTGGATTGGGACTTTTTGCACCTAAGGATATAGCAACAAAGCGAAATTAATTAAATATTTCACAATCAACATTGACTAGTGGGTTCCAGGTCAGTGATATATCACTATTTTACAGACAATTTTCAAAAGGTTGCTACGCCCTTATTAAAGTGTTTTTGCGAAATAAAAATTTTTCTATACTTAGAAAATTATCGGAATTTACTTGTTTAAATATTCGCAGACATTTCGATAATACTCTGTATATTTATCACTATCAAAATATCTATCGCCATTCAAATGGTAAATATTGAAATAAGAGATTTTCCTTAAATTTCTTTTAATAATGTAATCTTTAAATTACATTTCTAAACTATTGCTATTTGATTATCATTTTAACATTTCTAGATAAACAAACAAATACTGAATGTGCTTTTTATCCGGAACAAGCGAAACATATGAAATTAGCTGCTCAGGGAAATATAGAAGATCGTGGGGCCATCAAAAGAAGTCAAACATTTTCACCGAGCGCACATGTATCCAAACACGAGTACATCTGCAAATTGAATAGAAGCGACAGTGACAGTGCTATGCCTTTATATAGAAGAGGAGGTAAACCTTTCGAACGTCACGCGATAGAAAGACGTTCATTGAGGTTCAGAAGACCCTCCTGCTCAATGGCGCAGTTGAATTCTGGCAGCAGCAAATCTCAATCGCACGTTCCACAAACTCCTAGAACATCCATCGATTTAGAATTGGATCTGAGGGCTCAACATACGCGATTAGAAGTGCTCAATTACGAACTGTTACGGTTAAGAGATCTGAAACAGCGTTTGGAGGTTGCAAAAGAACAAGGGGACGTGGAGTTGGCGAGTTTCCTATTGGAGAATCAACAGTTTCAAAGTTTAATCGCTCAGGCTGAACGAACTGCTAAAACGACTGAGGAAAAGAAAGTGGAGAAAATGTTGAGGAAAGTTTCCAGGGAGATATACAAACTAAGGAAGACCAAAGCTGGAAATGGGAAACCCGATGTTATATCTTTTAAGTAAGTTAAAAAAGTACTTATAATTATTTGATAAGACAAAAAGGACAATATCTGAAGGACGCTTTGAACACGTCTGGATTTATGTTGTACCGTCAGACAATAGCTACTTTTCATTTCAGTTTACACACAACTAACGATAGAGATTAAGGAATTTCTTCGATTCTTTTCTTTTGTTTTTGTTTTGCTGAAAATGCCACCACTACTGCACAATATGCTGTATTAAAATTTCTTTTAAAAAAGGGTTTCAAGCCATTGGAAAATCATATCGAAATAGAAAACGTGTTGGGAGAATCGGCGCCTTCAAAAATAATGGGCTGGTTTGTTTAAACTACTATTACTAGTTAGGCATTTAAAAAATATAAAATTGGTAAATTTTGATGTGAATATTATAAGATTTTGTTCAATACATTCCCCAATTGTTCTAAAATTCGTAAAACATTTTCCAAACGATTGTTGCTGAATCCGTGATTGTCCAATTTTACACCGATAGCTATGTATATCGACGCAGCAACCGATTCACGTCCGACTTATTGTTAGTGTTGCCACGAACACCATTGTTTAATCGTAATTACAATTTTTTAAAAAACATTTTTCTCAAAGTGCAACCAATCCATATTGAGAAAGGCTAATTGAATTTCATTACTTGCATAAAAAGCTATTGTAGAGCAGTCAACTTTTTTTAACTCCTACAGATTAAATATAAACATATTTCATTGCGAATTTTGATAGTTGATCGGCTTAATCGTTCCAACTAATTAGAATCATCCCATATTAAATGACCTCGTTAGTCAGCTATACTATTTGAAATCCATAATAATCATCAATTTTAAAAATAAAAGAATGCACCCTTTAGCTCTTTCATTTTTTCTATAATAACTTTTTTATAAATTTACTCTAAGTAGCTCGGTTGTATATTCTTTAAATCGTAAATATTTATTTCTATTTGCTTTCAAGATTATAAATTGTATTAAGTTTTAGCGCAATCTCCGTTTTATCCAGAATACATGGCAGATCTGGTTGCTCCATACCTAGCCGGCTTACAATAATTGCCATTTAACTTCAAAACCATTTTCTCTAAATTGAGATCAAAATGCCTATGTACCCACCGCGGTAATTGGTCAAATGAGTTTTAAACGTCGTGACAGTAGACCTTTAATAGGAACAAATTCATTTATTTGTTAATCATATTAGGTTTGAAGCTAATTTAAGTACAATGAATAGAAATCGCTATTATTAATACACCTTTCCCTGATGTGAAGGCAAGATTAAGAATGCCAAAGCTATTGTTTTCTTAAAATATGGAAATCGTTCTTATATACGGTAGTTTTTATTAAAATAAATGGAAAAAATAGTTGCATTTTTAGTAATAGATTATATTTATTTCTAGGGAAAAAATGGCGTTTTTTACAAGAACACAAATGACTGTACCGTTTTTACCGGAAGAAGATGAGCATAGTAGAAAATCCGGTGAAGTGCAAGAAATTATAGAGAATGGAACTGAAAAATATGAGAATGAAAAAATTCAAGAAGGAAAAGCTGCTATATTTAAATACGTTGTCGATCGGACGATGGGAGTAGAAGTTTAAATTGAAAAAATTTTTTATTAAAAACGCTACAATGTTACTACGTCAATGCCATTATAGATCTGATTGCATTATTAATTCCTTTTAATTTCTATTAAAATACTCAAACAATAGGAAGATGGTGTATAGAGCTCTGAATGTCGGTGTTTTTCTGTTAAGTACAATTTCTTTTTATACCTTGTTACCATATCTCAATATTTTAATTATAATTAATTGTTCACGAAAATGTTGTATTCATTTTCGTGAATGATCTTTTTTATTTGAAAAGCCATATATTTTAGAGTCTTTTCATTGCCTAAGACGATGCCTTTTCGTCTCAGACATCCAAAAGACAAAAGTTTATTATTTTTAATATTATTTTATGAAATATTATTTGACTATGACTCGGCTATATTAGTCGAGTATATTTTTGTTATATTTTTTAGCTTTATTATATTTATATATACAAAAATATATAGTGATTTTTATATATTTTTGGAAATTGTATATTCTGTAAATACAGATAGATTAGTTCATAAATAATGTATTATAGAAGGTTTAATTGATGTTTGTATTATAAAAATAACAAATATAAACTAAAGGTGTATTTTATTTTTAAATGTTATAATTACTTACTCAGTTTCTAATATTAATAGTTTCTCCAAATTTAAACAATACAGATAGTCATCTCGACATCCTATGTAAAGTTTGTCGTCTAAAACATAAGGTGAAGAAAAAGTTTCTGCAGGCAAATGCATTTGAACCAAAATATTTTTTTGATTAACATCTATAATATATAAAATTCCACTATTACAAGCACAAGCCACAAAAACTTCAGTGTTTCTTTGAAAAACGAAAGGGCTTGAACTTATTTCACCGGCACACTGTACAATTTTTTCCAGCTGGAAGTTTCTTATCGAAATTTTATATAAATATTTATCTTGACACGTAAAATAGGCCATTTCACCGTACACTTTTAATGAAGAAAATACCCGACCGTCAACTTTTAAATGGCTCGACGATACCAAATTATTGCATAGTTTCATTATTTTTCCAGTTACAGTTGTCCAGATAGAGCAATCTTCTAAAATAGCAGGACTCCCAAAAATTGGCTCTTGTAAGTCAACAGACCAGATAACATGACCGTTCTCACTATTCACTGCATAACACATTCCTTTTGTTGTCCCTATATATATTATTTTCAAAGTGTTTTCGTATAAAGGATCCCCTCGAATTTGACCAAAAAGTTTCGTTTTCCAAATTAAAGATCCATCCTAAAAATCGAATCGTTGAACAATGTATGCGGCTATTAAAAGCGGTCGGTCTGAGAGACGGTACGTTCCCGGCGAAGGGTTAAATATCACTTTGAAATTCCCGAAATAATTTGCACATATTTTATAAAAGTGCGCCATTAGTTTAGGAATAACATGCATTAAGGAAAAATGGAAAAATCCAAACTAATTTTACCTGAACCTTTAAACAATAAAGAAACTCGTCATAAGAGCCAAATACGATAGCTGTAGAACTACAATTGCAGGCGGCACTTTTAATTTGTTGCCCCGTTTGATATTGCCATCGAATAGATTTTAAACTTAAATCTATGCAATAGATACAGCCATTAGTTGACCCCACCAATATGTAATTGCCACATTCGGAGAGAGTTGATTGAGCTGCAATTTCTTGCTCCGTTTGCAACTTTAAATATTCCTCGCCTGTTTCACTATGTAGAATAACGAATTTATGTGCAAAACTTCCACAAGCAACGTATTTTGATTCTCTAAAAAAGAAATTATGAACAAATTCCTTAAAAAATAAATTGTGTATTATTGCTTACTTAAAGGAAAATGCTAAAGGACTAGCGTCTACGCAGCCATCTAAATTGTACTTAAACCATATACTTGATTCTTGGAGTTGAGGAATTCTCTTATTCGCCAATAATGCTTCATCATCAATAAACTTTCTTTTAATTTTAAATGACATATTTTCTTTTATAAACTTTAAACAGTCTTCAATTGTATGATTTAGTAATAATTTCACCAGATTTTCCGGAACTTTTAATCCAATTTTGTCCTCAAAAGTTTGTAAAAATTGAATAGTCATATACGAGTTTCCACCCATTTCTTTTAACGTGTACTTTTGAAATTTCATTAGGTTTCCCGAGAGGTCGTATTTCAAATATTCACTTAAAATATGAGTAAAATTTTCTGCTACTGTTTGTAAATGATTTGACTGATGGAGGCTTTCTTCATATCTTTTTATTAGTGCTTTCTCATTTATTTTGCCATGTTCATTTAATGGAAAGTGGGTAACGACATCCATAAAATCAGGAATTGAATATTCTGGGACAATGTTTAATATCTTCACCCTGATCTTGTCCAGTGTTCTGGGGACAAAACAATATCGTTAGGATAAAATTTTATTTAGTTAAATGTCGCGCTCTGACCAAAGTGACATTTAGTTATGTGATGTCGAAACAACATAAACGAATAATTTTGATATCGTATCCAATTGATGTTTTTATAGTACGTCTATGTAATATTAAACATTGAGGAGTATTAACAATGATTCAAACCACAATGATATGTTTTGACAATCTCTGACCAGAGACGATCCTGGTTATTTGCGAGATGACATTAGCCCCATACATGTCCGGGCGCCTCTGTAATCAGAAATCATTAAAATATATCAGTGAAGTCTTCTATATTTCGTTTCCACGTCGAACTACACACGATAATTTGGTTGATTTAAATCAACCAGAACAATGTTGAAATATCCAGGGGTATTAGCTATATATGTGAATTTAATTCAATAATCTGATAGTATCATATTATGGACTGGATGGACATTTTATGGAGTTAAATGGGTATTCTTATTTATCTTGAATGGAAATTTTTCCTGTTTTGCAAAAAGTAACTCAATTTTTGGAACTGAAATGTGTGATTCCGTTGTTGGTGAAATAAAAATTTCTGGCAGAGGGCAATACTTATTTATGCTATTACATTATATTAATCTGAGAATTCACTCAAAATTGTCCAAAAAGGTCTATTTAGGTTGATTTTAAATTAATTAATTTCAACGTACTAGTAAACCTGGAAACATTTCTGAAAAACTTAATGCAAAAATGCTTATTCAAAAATATCACAGTTATAAAAGGATTTCGAAAGCATGTTTAAAATATTTCGAGGCATTCACTTAGTGACAAAAAAGGAATATATCATGGACTTTACTCAAGTAAGTGCTCAAATTAAATTGAAGTTCTGAGTAAACACATTGCAGAAATGTGTGACATTCATTTATGTCAGAAATGTATACCATTTCTTAAAAAATGATAATCAATATTCAAGAGTTCGTCACCTCAACTTTTGATTTTAGAAGGTCCTGTTTACTGAAACTTCATAGTTTCATCAGTTTGATCCAAAAAGAATTGCTTTACATATTTGTTTTTTAAATGGAAACCTTATTTGAAAATATTTTTCTTTTCTACGTGAAATTTTTATTAAGTTGGTTGTGACAACCCGCATTCAACCGTTTTGCAATAATTGTCTTAAAAAAAGCGCTTAAAAATTTTTTTTCACAATAAAATTGTCGTTTTCAAATTAACTATATCTTGACTATTTTTCTACACGCTTTTATGAAAATATCTTAATTTTAGCATTTTCACCAAAAGGGCAATTAAATATGACTATCTTGTAGGGGTTCATACAGAATGTGACGACTTAAACTGTGTAACCTCAATATACCGTAATTCAAATCGCTTGTCACGCCAATTTTGGACGTTTGAGATTTAATTTTAGGTATTATATTGGACCATTCATATTGTACATGAACAAAGAAACGGTTTTCGTGAACAATTGACAAACCAAGCTATTAATATCATTCGATTAACTAAAAAGTAGATAATATATTGTTTAAAAATAAGCTTTCACTTGAGGTAAATTGAAAGACTAGATATTAAAATTTCCCTTAAACATTTATTTATTAGAGACTAATCACGGTGTCTAAAGACCGCCAAAGAAACTCTGAAACAAGAATAACTGAGACTAGTATCAGTTCTTTGTCGATTCATGAGAGAAACCAATAGTTATGATTCTTGTTCAGTTGACTTTAGATAGCTAATTTTGCAAAAATAGAGAAAAATCTTTGATTAACCAATAGAGATAATTCTTACAACTTTAGATTAAATTAGCTCTAACCGGAAATTTTCGATACAGTCTTATATTTGTAATTACAAACCTGTGTTTCAGTCCTTCATTCACTAATCCTTCAATTAAAACAAATGCCAGTAGCTTTTTATGACTTTCTGAAAAAACTAATCTGATCCTTAATCCTATCTGATCAAAAATGACATTTTCCACTTGATGTAAAACCAATTTTTGTCCAAAACGTTTAATAATACGCATTTTTCTGCCTGAAAAATATAAGATTCCATTGCAGAGTTTTCCCACATCTCCAGAATTCACTTTAAATGGACTTTTAGGTTTTTGATTTTCATTTACTAGACAGTATCTGGTATAACTGCAAATGTAAATTTCATTTTCATTTGAAATTTCTAAATAAGTGTCATCTAAAGCAGTTCCCAAAGGAATTTCATCTCTCGGAGTGTGTACTGTGAGATCTGCAATTGTTGCCCAACACGACAACTCTGTTACCCCATAAATATTGAACACTTTCATATCGGGTTTTCGTTCATATTCGATAATTTCTTGTGGAAACTGCTCACCTCCCAAAATTAAGATCCTCAGTGACGAATCAAGTAATATTTTAGTTATCTCTTGTTTCGTCCATCTAAAAAAGTTAATGGGAAATTTTTGGTGAAGAATTTTAAGAAAAATATACCTTAAAAACACAGATGGAACCATCTGTAAACATGTTATAGCACCAATTTGAAATAATACTCTGTGTAACACTGTTGGATTTAAATGTACATCTTCTGGTACAATATACAAGGTGCACCCATAAAGTAAACCCAAAAGAAGTTCTACAAGAGTAGGATCGAATGTTAAAGGGGTACCCCAATAAATGGTATCAGCTTCACCAATCTGAAAATGTTTACTGCAGTTTTCAGATGTAATTTCATAATTTTATTACATAGTCTCAACTCACTTTATGCTTATCACATTCAGCTCGATACATTTGTAAGGAACTCGGACAATCTTATTCTCACCTGAGGACCCTGATGTTTGCATTACGCAAAATATATCTTTGTAATAATGTAAAGTTTCCTGAATATAGTAATCATTCATCCATAAGTGAATCTCTATATTAGTGGACAGTCTTAGTGACTCTTTCATAATAAATCCTCCATTAAGTGGCAATTGATTATCAATTGACAAAATAAATTTTGTGTTAATTGTTTTATCATAAACGTTTTCGGGTGTCAAAAATATGAAACATTGGTTTAACTCTTGTAAACTGCAATTAGAGATGAAGATTATGAGTTTTGTTAATTGATAGTGTTGACACTTACCTCACAATAATTGCCGGAATAAAAACATGTTTTATCATCAATAATCCAATGCAATTATGAGAATTAACGATGTACTTTTTCAAAAAACAAGTTACTTCATGCGACGCTTTAAATAAAGCTTCAAAAGTGAGTTTCTCTAATATCCCGGATTGATTTGCCGAAATGATAGCAATATTTTGTTTTGAATGTTTTTCTGTTAATCTACTTAACTTTATCGATTCCATTATTTGAAAAACTATGAAACAAAAATTATTAGGTTAGGTCCAATAAAAGTAAACATATCGCGAATCATAATCCACAACGGGGGATTTCCGTTTAGGCATTCGTGTTGATCAAGCGTATGAGAGGAGATTTATGTTAGGGTAACTTCACCAATAGATGGCCACTTAAGCCGATTCTCATATTATATCAAAGAAATACTATAATAATATATCGATATACGTAAAAACAATATGAAAAGAATGCATAAAATAAGGGTATATTAGAAAAAAAATGAAAAACAGAGAAAAAGATAAAACATCCAGTAAATGACGAGTTACTAAAAAAAATATAAATGTATAAGTGTATATTGTACAAAAACAAATTATGCTTTATTTTAATATGTTTAATTTGTTTGTATTTATTTATTAAAATAATGCATGGCATTGGGGGATTTATTGGTGGAGTTAGCTTAGTAACCTGATATCATCTCACCTGCTCAAACGCACGTAGATGCTCCCTTCAATCAGTGACTTTTTATCGTCTTTTTATCTTTTATAATTGATCTTGGCTAAAGGTCGAAAGGCATAAGGCCATTGCAATTGAGAAGACGAAGAAGAAGAAGAACAGCAATAGGATTGCCAGTTTTCCAGATATGAAATGAGGCGTTGAAAACCAGAGTGGACCAACCCCAAAATAATGAAATAATAAATATTAGGATTTTATAAAATGTCATATTTTGTTATTTTTTTTGTAAATGATTTATCGGTTTAAGTTAAATGTTTTTTTTTATATGAAGTTGATACTGATATA
>JABRWK010000331.1:34112-51818 GCA_013372445.1 Hypothenemus hampei | reverse complement strand
ATTTTATGTTGTTATGATTTCTTTTCGTTACGTTAAATTGTTAATATTTTCCTAAGTTATCTAGTTATTACACGTGATAAACATACATGAGTCTTAATTTTTCTTTTTTATTATTGAAAGTTCCCTCTGCAAATTGTATGCATTTTACTTGCCTCTTGCTTTAAACAGCTACATAATGTAATTATCGAAGAAGAAAAGCGAAGGAAAATTGATGAATTGATTGACTACCTGTAGGAGGGTCAATTCAAATTTTCCGAGCTTTTCTTCTGAAGATAATTTCAACCCTCCCAACCCCATAACCCTTAATACAATTTGCATCTTCAAAAAAAAAAAAAAACGAAGTGAGAACCTATTTATAGAGGGCGTCCAACGTAGGGATGTTTTCTGTGTTGGTTACTTTAAAATCCGTACCTTCACGGGTGGCGTAAGACGACACTACATAATGTAATTATCTTCAGAAGAAAAGCTCGGAAAATTTGAATTGACCCTCCTACAGGTAGTCAATCAATTCATCAATTTTACAACTTAGTTTGGTACCTAAAATATTATAATATACCGAGAACCTTTTACCTTGAAAAAGGTCCATCGGCGCCAACGTGGGAATTACCAACTGACACGTACTCTAAGTTAGTTAATTTTAATTTTATTATTTTTTTATCTCTTAAAAAACACGTAACAGTGTTCATTCCCATATTTTGTAATTTCTGTACTTTCCGATATTGTCTTTTATTATTACTACCACTCAGGAACCTCCCTAAGGGAGGGTATCTGAATGGTAACTTCTTAGGTAAAAAAAGAGAGAATAAAGTTAGTTCGAATCGAGCATTCTCAGAACGTACACGCAGTATTTTCATTTCCTCCTACAAACCAGAACATAGTTAATAGAGTATCACTGATATTTCGAAATTATAAAAAGGATTGTTCCACAATTCGTCAGAACATAACAGTTCATTTTAAAGCAACATCTCTCTTAGGGCCGTAAAAATAGTCGCACCTTAAGTATTCTTCAGTACTCAAGCATTCCTTGAGTGTTCGTTTACGATTAATAGTCGTTCGTTGCCAAGGAAGACTTAAGGCCGCCTTAAGTATGAGGTAGATTTAGCAACTCAAGAAAAATTCAGGTTATGTTAGTCATGGACATTGAAGTTTATAATGTAGGTGATCGTTTTTTGCTTGTTTCAGTGGTTTATTTGTGTCTTGTGTTTAAATTAATCAAAATGAACTGGAAGATGACGACTTTTTATTTCTTTGAATTTTATGTTTCCAAGGTTTCCAAACAGTTCATGGGCAATTTCGACTTTCAAATGTACAATGAAAAAGAATTTAAATCAAAATTATATTATATTTCTGATGAAAAATAAAAAATATATTAAAATGTAAAAGTTTATTGTACTAAAATTACATTTGTTCCTTTCTAAAAAGCACAAAATGTCAAATTTTATTTTTAAATTACCGTATCCTTTAGGTTATAGGAAAAGTACGTAATAAAAATAAGGCATTAAACCCTCTCTATCTTAGAAACGAAGCGTTTTTGGATATAATTTATTAGGTATTTTATACTTGAAATTCAATAATGAAGTCATCCTTGGTCTATGGCTCTTGTTGCTCTTCAGTTGCCACTTCAGTTCAATTTCAGTAACATAATTTTACCCCAAAATCACGTATATAGTCATATTTTAATATCGTTTTCATCCATAAAGCAGTAAATGAAATAAAATAATAAAAAATCACACCTCGAAGGAAGACTCAAGGCAGCCTCAACCAAGTCTCCCTCAATACTCATTTTGTCAACCTGATTAATAGTCGAGTTTCGTTTATTCCTTAATAGAGGTCGATTGGAGTATCTGTTTTACGCTGGCAACATTGTTTAACAGTGAAGAAGTTAGGTTAAGTATTCATCTTCTATAGAAGAAATAACAGAATATTAAAAAAAGAAGAAGACTGGTGCGAAGACGAAAGAGAAAAAAAAGGAAAAGCGCTTCCGGCGTGGGTAGAGAAAGTAAACGCTTCTTTTGACTTCCTTTTGTATTCTTATTAACTAATTTATTCTTTGTTTTAACGTTGAAAATGAGCGCTTTCACACTAGCAGAAAAAAATTTTTTAGTGTCTCTTGTGGATCAATCTAAAAATGTAATACAAAATAAGAAAACCGATGCAACTACGAATAAGGAAAAGGCGTATGCCTGGAAAAAAATCAGTTCTCTCTTTAATAGTCGCTTTCTAGCAAGGAGTGACAAGCAACTTAAGAAGCTATGGGATAACTTGAAAAATAGGTATATTATAATATAATATACCTATTTTTCAAGTTATCCCATAGCTCTATATATTACATAGAGTGTCCCGAAATTCAGTCGACATATTGAAACGGGTGATGGTACTTGAAAAATTAGAAAAAAGTTCATATAAATTGGGGTCCAGAAACACTTCTTAAATGAGCTACGGCTCTTTATATAATATATCTCATATGTATTATGGCGTTCCAAAAGTAGGACACCATATTTAAAATATAAAATAGAAAATAAAATAGATATAAAAATTTGGTTAATTACTCTGGAACTACTTTAGATTTACGTTTTAAATTTGTCACACGATTTACCAATAATAATTACTATTTTTAATGATTTGAAGCCAGTTATCATATACAGGGTCAGTGATGTGGGCAGGAGACCTATACATTTTTTACTCTAAATTTTTACGTTTGTATTTAATTATCAATTTTCTGCAAGAATATTATTCTCTGATATTTTTTACGTAAAAAAGCACTCTTGTTTGATATTTCTCAGACACATCATTTTCGAGAAAAATTAGGTTGAATGTTTCTGTATAGTATCATTACGCCGTGCTACGTTATAATTGTAAAAAATAATTTCCGAGTAACCCATAAGATTTGTGACTATTTTTAATAGATAAATTAATACAGATTCTCCTGGCACTTACTGACCCTAGTTTATATGAACTTTTCTCAAAAATTTTTCAAATACAATTACCCGTTTTAGTATGCCGACTGAATTTTTGGATACCTTGTATATTAGTGTTTAAAGTTCATATGTATTTATTTTTGTATGGCATTTACAAAAATATACATATATTGAACCTTTCAATTACTTTTTATAGAACAAGAAAATTAGATACTGATCATAAACATAATATTTTAAAAACGGGGGGAGGACCACCACCTCCATCCCCTACTGACGACCCAATAACCGAGCGGATTAGACATATTGTTCCTACAATAAATTTTGAAATCTATAACACATATGACTCTAACTATTTATTAGACTTGAATGGTAAGTAAGAGAAAGTGCAATAATAGTAGCACAACTACACACACTCAAAATTGTTTTGTATATTTTGAAAATTCATAAAATTTTGACAATGAATATCTTCCCAACTACTGGTTGGATTAGAATGTTTTTTTTTTACCAATTGTAGTCCTGTTATGGGTGAATTTCCTGTAGCGAGGAGATGCCCAGATGTAGTGTTCTTTTTTTGAAAAAGTATAACTACTGCAAATTTGAATCTGAAATAAAATAAAAAATATTCTCTTAATCTACATGATTATAGCTAAAGAAATACATACGGCAATTTAAAAATATCGATTTTTATGTTATTGGCGAGTATGTGAAGTAGACCGTTCAGTTTTCGACTAGAAAATGGTAAACATTTGTTCATAAAAAATAATTGAAAATCCCGTATGTATTTCTCTTCGAAGATGTGTTTAAAATTTCAAATTAAAATATTAAAAATTGTTGGAGTTATGTTGCGTGCCGTTTTGGAAAATCGTGTACCTAGAAAAACGCGTTTAAAGTTTTAGGTCGTATATGATTATAGAATATTTATACTACTTACCTTTTCACGATAATGCCTGCACCGTACAACTGATTTTCGTTGATGTTCTACCCTTGGACTTCCTTTCTGAGCGCATTTAAATGGATGCAAGCCTCTTTTCTAGCTTGAAACCGCGAACATTCCGCATTCTTGATTCGGTGCGCGTTAATCTCCATGCATACATTGTAGCTATTTTGGTCAATTTTTACACCCATAGGTAAATCATATATAGGATTGATGCAAAATCATCGTTATACACACAAACAGCATTATTTGTTGCGATAATAACATTATATCGCTGAAAATGGTTTTAAAGCCAAAGCCCTTACAGTTGAATCTCTCGTTTCTGTTTTTTATAAAAACATTATACTGATTAAAATTATCATTGCTCAATTTTTCATACCCTAACTATTTTGCTTTATATAAAGTAATGGACGTCACAGCGCATATGTACTATAAAAGGAGTGTTATCGCTTGGCCAAAACACGATGCAGCAGAATTTTAAGTTGAGACATTTAGACTTATTTCTGGGAAATGATTTTTCGGGGCATCATTTTAAAAATAAAACAAACATTTAAAGAAAAAAATATATTCTTTAGAAATTCTAGTGGTATAAACCCCTAAATTAAAAAATATTATGAGCTGGAAAAAATCGGAAAATCGAATTTCTTAAAAATTGTTTGAACTTTTCAAAATTTCTCTCCATTTGTTTCTAACATTTTTCTTTGCTTTTCATATGTAGAACCACTTCCTGAAATTTGGCTCCTTGTTCATGAACACTCCATATATTACATAACCTACTTTTTTATATGAAGTATGGGCGAAGGTAGGAAGAAATCTACCTCGTACTTAAGGCGACCTTAAGTCTTCCTTGACCGATGAGGAACGACTATTAATCGCAAATACTTGAGGAATGCTTGAGTGCGGAGGATAACTTAAGGTGCGAATATTATTAGTATGGTCCTTAGACCATAGAAATTGAAAAGAAGCAGACTTTGTCTATGTTTCCAGACTAAACTTTTTGCAGATTGAAAGTATTCATTTATTAAATTATCTACGGATTATTTTATATGAGTTTTGATTGATATCTTTTTTAGTTTTTATATGAAATCATGAAGACCTACATCATATTAGCACAGAATATAGATATACAGAAGCGACACTCTCGTCGGAACCTTTGATGTTTTGGGGGCAAATTTTCGTGACCTTGCGCCATCTTGTTGGTAGGAAACTTGGCGGGAATTTTAAAATTAAGAAAGTAAATTCGTTATTTAATTCAATCTCTATATGTATGAGAAGCCAGGGGAAAGTAAATAATGTACTAATGGGTGCTTTTGACGCTCAAAGCAGACTCTGGACTTTTTTATCCCTTAACAAACGCAATGACTATTTTTACCTATAATAGATGATCACTTGACTTAATTTGTACATATGTACAGTACCGTCCGGAAGTTTAAAAACATTAACTAAATTTTTTTAATTTTCCAATTTTTCCTTAAAATTTTCAAGTGTTTCCACACTTTAAATTAGTGACTGTAATTGTGAAAAGAAATACAAGTTAAATAAATTTGAAAGTAAACTTTATATTTACAGACCAGTTTAAAGAACTCTGTGCATTCAATCCAATGAGATAAGAGATGTGCAACTAATAAAAAAAAGGTTTTTTCGAAAGTATANATATATATATATATATATATATATATATATATATATATATATATATATATATATATATATATATATATATATATATATATATATATATATATATATATATATATATATATATATATATATATATATATATATATATATATATATATATATATATATATATATATATATATATATATATATATATATATATATATATATATATATATATATATATATATATATATATATATATATATATATATATATATATATATATATATATATATATATATATATATATATATATATATATATATATATATATATATATATATATATATATATATATATATATATATATATATATATATATATATATATATATATATATATATATATATATATATATATATATATATATATATATATATATATATATATATATATATATATATATATATATATATATATATATATATATATATATATATATATATATATATATATATATATATATATATATATATATATATATATATATATATATATATATATATATATATATATATATATATATATATATATATATATATATATATATATATATATATATATATATATATATATATATATATATATATATATATATATATATATATATATATATATATATATATATATATATATATATATATATATATATATATATATATATATATATATATATATATATATATATATATATATATATATATATATATATATATATATATATATATATATATATATATATATATATATATATATATATATATATATATATATATATATATATATATATATATATATATATATATATATATATATATATATATATATATATATATATATATATATATATATATATATATATATATATATATATATATATATATATATATATATATATATATATATATATATATATATATATATATATATATATATATATATATATATATATATATATATATATATATATATATATATATATATATATATATATATATATATATATATATATATATATATATATATATATATATATATATATATATATATATATATATATATATATATATATATATATATATATATATATATATATATATATATATATATATATATATATATATATATATATATATATATATATATATATATATATATATATATATATATATATATATATATATATATATATATATATATATATATATATATATATATATATATATATATATATATATATATATATATATATATATATATATATATATATATATATATATATATATATATATATATATATATATATATATATATATATATATATATATATATATATATATATATATATATATATATATATATATATATATATATATATATATATATATATATATATATATATATATATATATATATATATATATATATATATATATATATATATATATATATATATATATATATATATATATATATATATATATATATATATATATATATATATATATATATATATATATATATATATATATATATATATATATATATATATATATATATATATATATATATATATATATATATATATATATATATATATATATATATATATATATATATATATATATATATATATATATATATATATATATATATATATATATATATATATATATATATATATATATATATATATATATATATATATATATATATATATATATATATATATATATATATATATATATATATATATATATATATATATATATATATATATATATATATATATATATATATATATATATATATATATATATATATATATATATATATATATATATATATATATATATATATATATATATATATATATATATATATATATATATATATATATATATATATATATATATATATATATATATATATATATATATATATATATATATATATATATATATATATATATATATATATATATATATATATATATATATATATATATATATATATATATATATATATATATATATATATATATATATATATATATATATATATATATATATATATATATATATATATATATATATATATATATATATATATATATATATATATATATATATATATATATATATATATATATATATATATATATATATATATATATATATATATATATATATATATATATATATATATATATATATATATATATATATATATATATATATATATATATATATATATATATATATATATATATATATATATATATATATATATATATATATATATATATATATATATATATATATATATATATATATATATATATATATATATATATATATATATATATATATATATATATATATATATATATATATATATATATATATATATATATATATATATATATATATATATATATATATATATATATATATATATATATATATATATATATATATATATATATATATATATATATATATATATATATATATATATATATATATATATATATATATATATATATATATATATATATATATATATATATATATATATATATATATATATATATATATATATATATATATATATATATATATATATATATATATATATATATATATATATATATATATATATATATATATATATATATATATATATATATATATATATATATATATATATATATATATATATATATATATATATATATATATATATATATATATATATATATATATATATATATATATATATATATATATATATATATATATATATATATATATATATATATATATATATATATATATATATATATATATATATATATATATATATATATATATATATATATATATATATATATATATATATATATATATATATATATATATATATATATATATATATATATATATATATATATATATATATATATATATATATATATATATATATATATATATATATATATATATATATATATATATATATATATATATATATATATATATATATATATATATATATATATATATATATATATATATATATATATATATATATATATATATATATATATATATATATATATATATATATATATATATATATATATATATATATATATATATATATATATATATATATATATATATATATATATATATATATATATATATATATATATATATATATATATATATATATATATATATATATATATATATATATATATATATATATATATATATATATATATATATATATATATATATATATATATATATATATATATATATATATATATATATATATATATATATATATATATATATATATATATATATATATATATATATATATATATATATATATATATATATATATATATATATATATATATATATATATATATATATATATATATATATATATATATATATATATATATATATATATATATATATATATATATATATATATATATATATATATATATATATATATATATATATATATATATATATATATATATATATATATATATATATATATATATATATATATATATATATATATATATATATATATATATATATATATATATATATATATATATATATATATATATATATATATATATATATATATATATATATATATATATATATATATATATATATATATATATATATATATATATATATATATATATATATATATATATATATATATATATATATATATATATATATATATATATATATATATATATATATATATATATATATATATATATATATATATATATATATATATATATATATATATATATATATATATATATATATATATATATATATATATATATATATATATATATATATATATATATATATATATATATATATATATATATATATATATATATATATATATATATATATATATATATATATATATATATATATATATATATATATATATATATATATATATATATATATATATATATATATATATATATATATATATATATATATATATATATATATATATATATATATATATATATATATATATATATATATATATATATATATATATATATATATATATATATATATATATATATATATATATATATATATATATATATATATATATATATATATATATATATATATATATATATATATATATATATATATATATATATATATATATATATATATATATATATATATATATATATATATATATATATATATATATATATATATATATATATATATATATATATATATATATATATATATATATATATATATATATATATATATATATATATATATATATATATATATATATATATATATATATATATATATATATATATATATATATATATATATATATATATATATATATATATATATATATATATATATATATATATATATATATATATATATATATATATATATATATATATATATATATATATATATATATATATATATATATATATATATATATATATATATATATATATATATATATATATATATATATATATATATATATATATATATATATATATATATATATATATATATATATATATATATATATATATATATATATATATATATATATATATATATATATATATATATATATATATATATATATATATATATATATATATATATATATATATATATATATATATATATATATATATATATATATATATATATATATATATATATATATATATATATATATATATATATATATATATATATATATATATATATATATATATATATATATATATATATATATATATATATATATATATATATATATATATATATATATATATATATATATATATATATATATATATATATATATATATATATATATATATATATATATATATATATATATATATATATATATATATATATATATATATATATATATATATATATATATATATATATATATATATATATATATATATATATATATATATATATATATATATATATATATATATATATATATATATATATATATATATATATATATATATATATATATATATATATATATATATATATATATATATATATATATATATATATATATATATATATATATATATATATATATATATATATATATATATATATATATATATATATATATATATATATATATATATATATATATATATATATATATATATATATATATATATATATATATATATATATATATATATATATATATATATATATATATATATATATATATATATATATATATATATATATATATATATATATATATATATATATATATATATATATATATATATATATATATATATATATATATATATATATATATATATATATATATATATATATATATATATATATATATATATCGATAATATTTTAAAACAAGGCCGTTCACGGAACTCACAATAAGTAATTTACTTTTAGGTTTAAATCACCTCTAGATTATCTTTACCTACCTGGTAGCGTGAAAGGCAACGAGACCATACCTTCTTGTGGAGCTAGAAACATTCCATCTCGAATACAGCACCCCGACAGTCTCAAATCATTCCTAGGCCGAGAACATTAAGAATTATGGCCCTTTTTCTTAAAACGCATTTTATTTCCGTTGCTTTGCTCATCGTATTTACTGCTATTAATGCTCAGGTTTTGAATGGAAACGTTTATGTGGAAAAACAGTTATTGTGTGCCTTAGATAGAGCCCCTTGTGATAATTTGGGAAAACAAATCAAAGGTAGGCAGTATGTTTGAAATCTATTTTAAATTATTTTATTTTTAAAATTTCTTAAAATTTGTATTTTATTTGTTTGTGAAAGCTAATTCCATATGTTGGCAATATCGCAAAAAAATTCAATTCGAGGTTAATCACCTGCTAACGTTAAATAAATTATTATTTTAATGGCCATTTACTGCTTATCTATTTCCAAACCAATGACTATTTACCTGCAAGCAATATTAAATAAGAAATTTTGTATTTCAGATGCCTTGCCCGAAATCATTGGCAAAAACTGTAAATCATGTGACCAGAAACAATATGCAAATGCAAAGCGGATTGCCAGATTTGTTCAAAATAAATATCCAGACGTTTGGAACGATTTAGTAAGAAAATATGGAAAGCCAAGCAATTAATTGAAAATGATTTATTACCGTTCGAATTTATAAATAAATAATGAAATTAATTCCAGATGTGCGCCTATAGTTAATAAATTTATAAAAAAACACAATGCTGTCATCTTAAGAAATTTACATAAACCATTTAAAAATCATAAAAATGCATTCATTATCTTCGAAAAGTTTATCCTTTTTGAGAAAAAAATATACCTATAGAAATAAAACGATGTTCACTGATTACTGGCTCATGAAATTTACAGTAACAAAACAAATATGTCCATGTGACATGTACTATATAAGCAATAGGATTTCAACTCAAGACCAAATTATGAAGAATAAAATATATAAAAAATACTAAAAATGTTATGCAGTCTTCAATACAGCTAATTCGAACTTAATTTGGAATTTTTTAAATAAAAACCTTAATTCATATTTACAAATTAATATTAAAAGAAAAATAATTATTTAAAAGTTATACAGTCTTCGTTTGGGTCAATTCCTGTTCATATTTCTGCTTATAAGTTCCTTGAGGGTCGTATTTCTTTGTCAGTCTGTCCCAATCTTTGGGTCTTTTATTCATCAAATGTCTTATTACTTTTTCAGTTGTGGCTTTTTGCTTATCATTACATTTAGAACAACCACTAGCCAGAGCATCAGGAAGAGTTTCTGAAAAAAATATTAATAAACATTAATTAATTAATAAACAAACGCAAAAACTCACTTTTTAGTTCTCTTCCCTCTGGTGTACAGGGGCCTTCTTCCATTAAACATTTAATATAATTTGTCAGGACTCTATCATTTTTCAATATTTTTTCCACATCAATGTTATCGTATTTCGTTGTGTAAGCTTGGCCTCGAACGAATCCCAGTAATGCCAAAATAATCACTACACAAACACTTAAACGAATCATTTCGATTTTAACTTCTTAATAATGATTTTGGGAGTTAGCACTTAAGAGTCAAGAGGAGCTACTAAAGTTTTTATAAACGCCTGAGGTTTTATTGTGCTGCATTCAGTTTGGGGGGTATCCTTAAGAAAGTAAAAGTGGTACGTTCTTCGTGTGTTTGCTTGTTTATGTGACGTTTAAACCACAATTTTGTTTCGAAATAAGCTATTCTCAGAAATTTTATTTAAAACTTGAAATTAATTATTTTTAATGTGATTTATTAACAAATTTTTAATTTTTCAATAATTTGCTAAATTTATGTTATTCTAAAAATTAGTTATTGGCTTTTTTATTGCATTGCTATATTCAACTTTTAACAATTTTATTATGATGATAAACCCGAAGAATTACCCATCGTGATCAGTACAAATCGTACTTGGTCGTCAAAAGGGAAAGTAGGTTTTTTTGTTAGCAACCGGAAAGATAAATTGTTTAAAAAAAACGTTTATGGATACTGTTGAATAACGATTTTCGAACATTGACATCTTTGATTTTAACAAAAATATATCAAAAAGATCGATGAGAACGAAAGAAATATTAATATATTTAAAAACGAAAGAATAGTGTCATACATCGAAGAATATTAATAATTCATTAATAATTTGTACGAGATTAAAAAAATCTTCTTATTAATATTGAAAATGTATACTAATACTTTTTCCAAAAAAGGAGAAGAATAACAAATAATACATAATTTTGTGTACTTAGTTGTCTTCTCAGAAAAATTCATTCCTCTGGTACAGTATCGAACATCTCAATTTTTCAGAAAACATTCGATCTCACTATAAACTTATGTTCAAAATTAATGCATCACTCAATTTGTAGAAATTTATTTGTCTATTTACTGATACAAAGTTACACATACATTCCCTAAACAAATCAAAATACTTCACAAGGTGATTGGTCGGCCCATATAATAAGAAATATGTATTTGTAAATATAGGTGCGAAAACGTTTCGCCTCTAAGATACAGTGCATTATATGAATATTTTTATTTTGTTTTCTTTAAATTGCTCGAAAATATTTTAAAATACTGCGTTGAATTTTGACATTTACTCAAATTTCACAGAGGTAAATGTATCGAAAATTCCCCCCTTCGATTTTCATGAAACTTTGCAAAAACACCTATTTCCACTTGAATAATATGAATATGACTTTAAAAATCGTTGCTGCGTACTTTTTTTTAAGTTATAAATATAATACATGTAGTGTACTTTCTATCAGTCAGGCTAACAAAAATATATGTATAAAATAAAATAAGCTGGGGTAAAATCTGGTTTAATAAAAAAATTGTGGTATTTGAATTTTTTACCAAGCCAGATCTTACCCAAGCTTACCCTATTTATATTTTTCTATTAACTTAACTTGTAAAATGCACTAAATTTATAACTTAAAAAGGGGTACTGAGCGAGAATTTTTAAAGTCATATTCGCATTACTCAAGTGTTTTTGTAAAGTTTCATAAAAGTCGAAAAGAAGTGCTATATACAGGGTCAGTTTTAAATGGCGGATCAGCTCTACAGTACATTGTAGGGCGACCCTCAGGGAGTATGGGAAAAATAATAGAAAAATTCTATTTGAATAATTGATGGAGTTATTGAACTGTTAAAGTGAAGAATTGCTTTTTTAATTTTCCCATTTTCTTTATACTATTAATCGTTACGATGTAGCACGCCGTACTTCTAGATATTAGGCACTGGAGACAGTTGGAAATCTTCACAATAAGCTTCAAATTTTGAATTTGTAATTGAAGATTTCTCGATACAGGCAGTTAAAATTGCATTTGGCAACGATGTTTTTATTTTAAAAATTAAACAATAACTACACCAGTACGTACCTTTTCAAGTGACACAAAGCTAAAAAATTAAGTTTTTTGTATTTTTCGTATTGGGAGTAGTAAATTAATATGCGACCCTATCGGACGACATACGAATTATTCAATATGGCCGTTATAAGGATACACTTATCAGGTTTTTTTTGTGATCATTAGTTTAACTGACCAGTTTAAGTGTAAAAGTTTTGTTTCGTGCTAAATATATAATAATAATGGAATTTTCTCCTAATCATCGTAAATCGAATGTTCGAGGCAATTGCTGTGTTAGTAACTGCAACTCCAAAAAGAATAAAAACAGTAATTTAAGTTTCCACAAAGTTCCAAAATTGGGAAGTGTAAAAGTTAAAAGGATTAATGTTTTTGGAAATGTAGAATTTGTTGACAAACGTACGGAATGGCTTAAAAAGTTAAATGTGATTGATAATTTTAAGCAGGAGTTCTTGGTTTGTTCACTGCATTTCACCTCGAATGACTATCATTTTCCAGGTTAGTATACAGCATTATTAAAAGAGGTTCACTTTTAAATGATGCATTAACCTATTGTTATTAGACATCCACACAAAACTGCGCCGTCTCAAACAGGATGCTATTCCCCAGCCCTTCAATTTTAACGAAAAAAAGGAAGAATCAAATACTAAAAGACAGGAAAGAATGGTATACATACATATTGGTTTCTATGCAATTAAGTGTCTCATTAACTGATTATTATCATTTCATGAAACAGAAACGTCGAAGGAACATAAAGGAGTTTGAACAGAACGCATCAAACAGTTCTTTGAAAGGCAACATTACAATGGAAACTGGTAATAGTGATTCTCCAAATGAGAAGAGCATTGAACCTGAATTTCATGATCCTTTTTGTGATGAAATCAATTCCACCAACTTAGAATGTGTACCTTCAAATGTAGAGGACAATATGGCATTGATCAATGAAAATAATGTTTCCGAATTGACAACAGACTGTGTAAAAATTATGTCTATATCATATGTAGACAAAGAATTGCAAGTTACTAGTGGAAACTTAGATCGTGTAACATTTTGTAGTTTCATTACATCTGATAAAGATTTAATGACAATGTGCAATATCAAAAGTTTTCATATTTTGAATGAATTGGTAAAATTAGTAGATGAGACTTATCCTACAAAAAGGAAAGGTTCATTAAGCACACGAGATAGCATTTTATTAACAACTGCAAAATTAAAATTAGATATTCCATTTAATGCGTTAAGCGTATTTAAACAAATTAGCAACGCCACTGTTCGTAACATTTTCCATGATACCGTAAAGAAACTTGCAACAATTTTACAATCTGTTGTTTCGTGTGTTCCGAAAGAAGAAATTGAAAGAAATATGCCAAAATGTTTTGATAATTTCCGTAGTACAACATCTGTCCTAGATTGTACTGAAATACAAATTCAAACACCAAAATGTTTGAAATGTAAAGTGATATTTTATTCACATTATAAGGGAGTTTTAACTGTTAAATTTATGATAGAAGTAACACCAGCTGGATTAATTACTTTTGTTAGTGATTCCTTTGGAGGCAGAGCTTCAGATAAAAATATTTTCAATCACAGCAATATTTTAGATAACTTGGAAAGTACAAGGGATAGTGTAATGGTAGACAAGGGATTTTTAATTGACGATGAATGTCGACAAAAGAGGATAAAATTGATAAGACCTCCCTTTTTGAGAAATAAAAAACAACTCTCAGAACAAGATGCTGTGAGAAATCGACAAATTGCTCCGGCAAGAGTACATATAGAGAGAATGAACCAGCGAATAAAACAATTTAAAATTTTAAATAACAAATTATCTTGGCACCTAATAGATTATATCGACGATATATTTCTTATTTGCTGTGGATTAGCAAATTTAGGAACTCCAATACTTGCAGATGAAAAGTTTTAAATTTTAACAAATTGTAAAATTAATTCTAAAATGTTATATAAATAAACTCATTTATTAATCACAACATTTTTGAATACATGCAAATTGTGTGCAACATTTTCTCAAAATAATTTTTTTTCAATGTACACAAAAAATTGTTAATAAATATCTCATCAAAACTTACATCAATTATTTCAATCATGTTTGAAACACTAGAATAAATGACAATATCACAAGTTTTAAAATTCATTAATGCCATTCCTAATTGCACTTGTCCGTAATATTGATTTTTTTTCTTTAATTTTAATGCGTCTCCTTCCGCATGCAAATACTTGCATTTTTTTAATAAAGTTTCACTTGTAGTATCATTCAGTTCATAAGGGCACTTTATTTCTAACAATTTAGTTGGTTCACCTTCGTTGATAACAACACCATCAGGCGAATATGCTAACCAGGGTTCATCTTTGCATACTATCAATCCACACTCTTCAACCAAAACATTTTTAATTTTTTTATATAAATCTCTTGCTACACCTTCATATTTCTTTCCATGATTTGTGTATTTGGTTTTTATTTCTTTTGTCCAGAAATATTTTTTTGCTTTTTCTTCCCAATTATCCCTTGCGTACGTGTATATACTGTAGCATCTACAACACAAATAATTTTAGCTATTTATGTTTTTATTAACGAATTAATGTATTCATTCTTTTTAAACATACCTACTACCCGTTATCCTAAATTTCCTTTCTTTATCCCATTCATTCTTCGACGTTTTGGTAATTTTAGCTAATCGTGCGACATCGGAACACATGACTTTCGTATTATACACTTTACGACAACAATCTTTTAAAACTACTTTAATTTCTTTTAAAATCGGCATAGCAACTGATTCGAAAGATTTATCTATTATTTGCTGTGTGTAATTTTTTGACTTTAAGTCATTTTCTGAATTAAGAACTATCCCATGAGAGGTTTTTACATTGTTGTTGGCGTCGGAGAAAAGTAACGCAGAATTAAAAAATCAAACGAACTTACATAAGTGAAGTTCGATTATAATTTTATAAGAGCCTTTTCTGAATAGATAACTTGATAGATAACCTCTGTTTGACATATTCTCACAGTGTTCCAAGATTCGTGTCCAAAAAAGAAAATCTCGGAACGTACTCCCTCTTGTGTCAGCTCTGCACAGTCATTTCCCGCTCATTCAAGTTTAAAGTTTTATTAGTCATAACTCCCTGGGTTTTTATTTTTTTTTTTT
>JABRWK010000331.1:5425-19293 GCA_013372445.1 Hypothenemus hampei | reverse complement strand
CTACCCAATTTTCAGGCATATTTTTTATCAATGCCTTTGGGGGTCTGACATATGGAAAAACTATTAATGGGGGACATATGTCACCATTTGCATTAAATACAACAAGAACTGTTATCGTCTCCTTTTCATTGCCTAATTTTATCGAGTACACATTGTTCCAACCACGGGGTGCTAGTACTTTCCCAGTTTTCGGGCACAGTGAAAAACCTGATTCATCTCCGTTGAAGATCCGACGAGGATCTCTCATAACATCTTGAGCATCATTATCTTGGAGAAATTTGTTCAATTCTTGAAACCAGGACCTAATGTATTCTTCTGTTATGGTCGCTCTTGCCTTGTTGATACTCTCGGCCTCCCGTAATGAAATTACCGGATTTCTCTTTAAAAAGTTCTTGTACCACTTCTCACCAGGTCGCTTATTTGAAAATTCGTTGATTTTTCCATTTTCTTTGGCAATTTTTGTCACTGTTTCAATTAATTCGGCTTTTTTAATTGGAAAACCGCATTTTGCGATCTGTTGCACCCAATCAGCAATTTTCTTTTCGCCTTCTATGGTCATAATTGGAGGTGGACCAGTTTGGCGAAGATGGTCGGGGCATTTTCCCGATAATCTATCGTGGAGGGTACTTTTGGGTACATTGAATTGCTTACTGGCTTCTCTCAGCCCCATTACTCCTTCTCTTACACGGGATAACGCTAGTTGGAGATTTTCTTCAGAATAGTTGAACATTTTTCTTTGCACCTTGGGTTTCTTTTCGATCAATTTACGACGCGGCATCTAAAAAAGTAAAAAAGAAGAGTATTAGTAGATATCTATTTGGTTTTAAGACCCAGACACCTGCTACGTCCGAGAAATGGCATATTAATAAGCATACTGAAATCCGTTTGTAATGTAATATTTCTTTAAGATGTCCGAAAACCGGAGGTGTCCGGCTAACAGGCACATTCACCTTATACATTGTTTTTTTAGACGTAAATAAAACTAATACGACTTAGTATCAATAAACATACTTTTAACTTATAATTAGATAAGTACTTCGCTTACTGTATCTATTATTGATTAATATACAAGGTGTCCCTCAAAAGTTTTATAACGTTTTACCAGTTAGACTACAGTTCAAAATAAGTCCATTTAACTAAGTTGACCTTACTAAAAACTTGACACTAACTGAAATATAGGTTGCCAAAGCTGAAAAATAAATGACAATAATTGCCAAAAAAAAATTAATAACAATAATTTGTTAATAAGACATGCAAATTATCAGGGTGAATCAAAAGCTATTGTTAGGTTTTGAAAATTCGTTTTTAAAATTTTTTTTACAAGAAATTTTAGATTACCTTGATTAAAAATTAATAGTTTTTCTCTTTGGAAATATTAATCCCTTATTTTTGCGGATAAAAACTAAGATAGGTAAATAAATTTAGCACCCTTTGTATGATTTGCTTGCATCAGCAATTTTAGATCCGTTTTTAATGGAAACTGTTATTTGTAGCAACGTCAATGAGATATAACTTTTTAAAGCAGAAAAGGCAAAGAAAAATGTTGCCAACCGCAAATAACATACACGGTGGCACAAAAAACCTACCTTTTTATCTTTAGAAAATACAACTAAATTTAAATATTTCATCTTGAAAAACAGCCGGGAATACGAGATTTCGTAAAATTTCTCGCAAACTGATCGAAACACATTAACTTTTTCAAGGTCAAGAGTATATTAATTGTACCGAAAAAAAATCATTTTGGGTAGATGTTGATCTACAAAATATACCATTTATTCAACTTAAGGTAATTAGTTTTATGGTAGTATAAATTGTTGATTAACAACGCAACACTTGAAAATAACAATAAATTAATTCTAAAACCTTACCCCTCTAGGACTTTTATTGACATTGGTTTCTTGCTCCTGAAAGAGTTAAAGATACTGTACGGTAAAATTGTTCTGAATTTAAGGGGTTAGATGCAGTCAAGAGTGTAGAAAAATCGATATTTTCAATCACGTTTTTTAAATTGTTTTATAGTGCTTATGTAATATAATATACCAAGTTCTAGCACCAAAAATTAAGTAAATGTCACGAAAATTTCTAAATGAAAAAGTAATTCTGGATCAAGTTATCGGCTCGATTGTAGACTTCTGTCTTAGAAAAGCGCTTTACGGTGGCCCTCAATATATCGGAATGGTTTATCTAAAATCAATAAAAAAAATATATAGGTATAGTATAGTTAGTTTAAGAGTTTTTCTTGGGTCGGATCGAAGTAGTTCGATTTTCTTTCAAATTTCGCCAAACTTAGTAGTTAATTGCTTATAAAACATATAAATGTTGATTTAAAAAAAAATCCTTCGATCAGGCACAACTTTTTAGTGTCTAGAATATGTTGTATAAATTTCATCGAAATCCGTCGAGTAGTTTTTACAAGAGAGTAGCCACCGTATCGAAAAATGTTGTTTTGGGAAAAACGCATTTAAAGGTTTCAATATATGAAACCTATGATTAAATAATTAATATAAAATTACTTACATGGAATCATCTACTCTTGTGCCATATAATAGAACTTCTGCCTAAAGTTAGGATTTAAATTCACAAAATAGGGTTTTTAAAAAGAAATACAATTTTACCGTCCGCTATAGTGGACTACGGATGGACTACGGATCCCAGGTAGCGCGCTACCTGAGATCCATTGCTACGGTTATTGTAGGATATCTCTAAAGCTATTTATCGAATTGACTTCAAATTTTCAGAGAATATTCTTAATATACAGTGTGTCCAGAATATAACGCATAAAATTCATTTAACAATCAGGTGTTTGTTTTTTAGAAAAACGGTCGGACCCATCGATTTTTATTTTTGAATGCGGTTTTTTTGATGGTAAAATTATGTATACAGGGCAACCAAAAACCAAGTTACGACCACTAATTTTATTTTTTCAAATGGAAACCTGTATATTTTATTTCATTTTTGAATTCTCCTTCAAATTCTAAATATGTTTCATGTATCATGTCCTATACCTAAACTCAATAGTTACTGAAATATTTACGATTGAAATTACATATGAATATATCAGGCGCCTAGATGCAAAACCCGACATGTCCATTCTAATCAGTTTTGAGATAAATCTAAAAAAGCGATTAAATATTCAATTGAAAGAACTCATTAGTAGAAACGATTTGTATGAAGTTCTTGTAGGAATTTATATTAATTAAAAAAATAGATTTCTCAAAATCAGGAGACAGTATTGTATACAATAATGTAAAACTTTATTATGGACATGTCGAGTTTTGCTCGCAAAAGAGAGACTTCTAAAGAGAAAAAGACAATAATTTCATTGAATATTATAAAAACTTTCTTTATTTATGATACCAAACATGAAAAATCAACTAATTACCAAAATTGGTAGTTTCTTCTTCGTAACTGATTTCTTCTTCTGCTTCGCAATCTTCTCGTTCTGGCACTTGATCGAAAATATTTTTATAAAAAACTAAGCTCTCTTCATTTTTCCAATCATAACCATAGTGCTTTTCTAATAATTTTGTTATACTTCTTTTTTTTATCTTTGTTGACAGACATTCCAACTTCCAGTGTTTTTGGTTTCATCTGAGAAATATTCTTTCCTCTTTTGCATAGGCTTTTTGAAAGGCATAATTGATTTCTATAAAATGCTTCACCTTGTACAAGAGGCGCATTATTTCCAGATTTTTTAATGATTATTTGCTTAGAAGATTGAAACTTGAAATGCCACTGACCTGGTATTTTGAAAACTTTTCGTGCTTCAGTTTTCCAGTCTTTGATCGATACATCATAACCAATTCTATAAACAGTAGCAAATTTGCTGATAATATTAATATATTCATTAGGATGAGTAACTGTAGTTCGCTTTTTATAAATCTTTTCAATTTGACCAAAAACATGATCTGGAGGAATATAAGAATGCCTAACAATTGGAAATATTAGTTCAATTTTTGTAATGTGATGTGGAGCTTCGTGCTGAAGCCAATAGTTTAACATAGCAATGACTGTTGCGTTTTTATTTTGTTCCGCACATCCATCACAAACCAGGCGAATAGTCCTTATATTGTCTTTCCATTTGAAAGTCAGAAGTGTATGGTGTAGGCATGATGAAATTTCATTTGAACTTCTGGCAAAATCCATCTCTGTCCAAACATATGAATTAACATTACTGGAATTTAGCTTGCTTTTGGATGATCCGCAAACTATAGCGAAATGATAAAAATTTATTTGCATGCTAAAATAAACTGATTGGTCCGGAAGTTTTGGAAGTGCAAGATTTTTCTGACAATCAAAAGAAAATGTTACCATGTCTTCTTTTTGCTCTTGAAGAAGTTCATATTTTATGTAATTTTTGTTGGGCTAATAAATCAATTTTCTCAGTATCGTTCTCGGATTGATTGTCCAAGTTTTTCAATTTTGTCTCAAATTGTAAGCAGCTAGAACACAAGTCAGTTTTAGGGGTGCCAAAACCGACATTAAAATTTTTGTTGAAATAATCTCGGAAGAAAGATTCCTTGACTTTTTTGTCATTGTTGTCTCCCATTCGATCATTATAAATTTGCCATAATATAGCAATACTTAAATCAGCAGGCATATACATTCTGTGGAATGTTTTAAATCGGCAATAATGCGATTCGGTGCAATTTAAAGATTCTACAAATTGCTTTATACTTTGTTTTTTGTCTTAATTTTTTTGTAAAATTCTATCGCCACCTCTAGCTTCTGCCAGAAGTTTATTGTATTTTTGAAATTTTTTAACAATTGACAAAATTCTGTCTTTCCTAACACCTAAAACACCTAAGAATGTTTACCTGCAAATAGGAACCATCGAACCGTCCTGTTTCTTTATGTTGTACTTCAAAGTACAAGATTTCGGTTTATTGTTATTCTGTTGTCTTTTTCTGTGCCTTTTTGGGTTAGTAACATTGCAATGACGTAAAATAAAAACATCTTGATCATATTTTTTAGTATTTTCATAAAATGCGTTATGGAAATGCATGATATCTTGCATGGTAACTGAAGACACGCATTGAAAGGGTTTATTTGAATGTCTACATTTAGGGTATAATGGCAAACTTTTTGGAGCATAGCTAAAATTAATTTTAATGAAATATTCTGGTTGTAGTATTTGAGGCTTATAATTTTTATTTACCGCGCACGTTTTGCATTTTCCCTTTGCGATTCTGTTCTATATCTTTTTCTACCTCTTCCATTTTCACATTGAGAAATATGACTATTAGAGTTATTAAAGTCATTCAGCTCATTCAAAACGTTCATTTTTTATTTATAAATGTAAAGAAAGTGTTAAACTTGCAATTGCTCAGTAACAGAGCCAAAAAAATGAAAAGAACTTTCAAAATTATGGCGTTCATTCGAATTATTGTCAGGTTATGTTTTTGACAATTTCATATTCTTATTGGTGCGTTGGAAATGTCGAACTTTACATCCAAACAGGACGAGGCCTTATCGGGTTTTGCATTTCAGTTTAATTTTTATTAGCTAATTACAGTGCTAATTACATTTTTAAATTATACAATACTTTTATATGAAATATACGACAATTATTATCTTCACGTTCATGTCATAGTTTTCCAATTTTCAGAAATTTTGTGACTTGTCGGGTTTTGTATCTAGGCGCCTGATATTTATATGTATTGATAACTATACAGGGTCCTGCAATAGTACGTCAGGCNTCGTTAAATTATAATATTAAGAATTACTTTTCGTTGAATAAACTATATCAAATATTTCGAAAGCCTATAATTCCAAAAGGTTATGGGCCCAGGGCACGCCTCCACTGCGTCAGAAAAAGAAATTTGGTAAAAACGAAAAACATAAAATATACGTGCACGTGTTCTTAAGAAGTGTTCAGTTTTTTTTGTTGTTTGTTAGAAGTTTCGAACTGATTAGAATAAATAGAAAAGTAAGTACTGTCTATTTTATAACATTTTACTATATAGTAAGTTTAGAAGTTTAGAGATAAAGAGTTTATAATAATATAGGTGGAAAAACACCTTGAAGTTAGTGGTTAGAAAAATTCAAGGGTTGGAAAACAATCCTATTCTAAGACCACTGAATAGAAGTCTAGTCTATAGATAAGAATTCAAATTATCGGGCAGGTAAAGCCCGTGAAGTCCGGGGTTGACTGAGGGTTTGTAGCCTGTGTTCGGTGGGAAACAATCAGCTGACCGGGGATTTCATAAGGGATTAAATATGTATATCCTAAAAGCATGCAAGGCTGTTGACCTGGGGTTGGGCGCATGTGCCGTGCTGGCGATCAGGCGCTAGGGGACGGTATTGCATAGTTTTTTTTATTATTTTTTTTTCTTTCTACATTTTAAGAGAATAGAATAAATAGAAGGTAGAAATTAGAGTTCAGGCCTGACATTTCAAGAGTTTACTAGAATTCAGTTTATTAGAATCTTTTATTTTCAGATGGAAGGAGAAATAAATAATAATCCAAACGTATCAGAAGATGTACAAACACGTCCAATTGATAATTCTTTAGAGTCTCAAGAGAAAATATTAAAACAGAATGAGATTACAGCTGACAAGTTAACAATGGCATTAGATGCAATGTCAAACATTATGGCGGGAGCCAGTCAGATGCTATCTAAAATTAGTGAAATATCTAATGCAACATTAGAAACTGAAAGGGTAAAATTAAGGCAAATGGAGATTAAAAGGTCCAATACGACCAGAACAAATACCGAAAATGATGTAAGAGAAGTAAGAGAAGATAGTCTAGAATTTATAGACAAAAGTGTACAAGTAATCAAAAACACAATAGAGACTGGTATGAACAATACAAAAATAAACATTAAAAGAGATTATAAATTATCACAGAAGACCAACTTCGAACTGTGGTTAGATTATCTGAAGTCCGAACTACAAAGTAACGATTTATTAGACGTCATTGATAATAACACTGATAATACGGAAAACTATTCCGAAAACATGATGTTAAAACGAAAAGTTCTGGTTCGTGACATAATTATAAACCATCTTGATGAGAACTATCACAAAAAGATATTTAATGAGAAAGAACCTAAAGAAATTTTGAAGAAATTAAGAATATTTAAGAAGGGAGAGACTAATGTAACACACACGTCAGTAAGAGCAAGATTATACCAAATCAAGATGAAAAGAGACAAAAAAGTCATAGATTTTTGCGAACGATTTGATTCGATCGTACGTGAATACGAATCTAGTGAAGATGCGGTTGCGTTAACCGATCAGGAAAAAAGATCTTCTTTTTATCAAGCTGTATCTGGGGTTATGCCTGAGCTACGGAATGCAGACTTAATTCGGAGACAAACCTCATTAAAGGAAATGAATCTGGAAGAAATAAAATCATTCATAACCCAGTTGGAAGCGGAAAAAACGAGTGATGTGAAAGAAGAAGTAAAGGTTCAAAAAGTGTCAAACCTAAAACAGGTCCAAAGATGTCATAGATGCAATGAACCGGGACATTGGGCAGCGGACTGCTCGTTAGAAGGAACTGGAAAATGGTTTTGTTACTATTGTCAAGAAATCAGAACACACAAGGGTTCAGATTGTCATCTTGCCAAAGCAATGAAGAAAGGACAAACTTATTTTAGAGGAAAACCTAATAAGAAGAATATGGAATACAAACGTGAATCAGGACTGAGAAACTACACTAAGACTAAAGAAGGAGGTAGAGTATACAAACCAAGTGTAAGAGGCAGAGGGAGAGGCAAAAACAGAGAAGGAGTGAACCGATTGGTGAAAGGGAACTTAACAAAAACAAATCAAGGTAAGACTGACTTAAAATTAGATGAAAACATTATTGAATTTATTGCTGATTCTGGAGCCACTGATCACATCGTCAATTCGAGCCTAATTTTAAGTAATTTCAGATGTTGCAAAGATAGTTCAATTAAAACAGCTAATAAAAATAATTTAGCAGATATTAGAATAGACGGTAAGGGAAATTTCGTGTTGTACACAAATTCCTCGCAAAAGAATATGATAAAACTGTTCGATGTGATAGCGGCTTCAGATATATCGGAAAATATTATGTCTCTAAGAAAATTTACCGATGCAGGGTTTAGCATTTACTTAGACAATAAAATATTAAGAATATTCGACAAAAAATCGAATTTCACTATTTTAGAAGGTATTTATGATAGACCCAATTGGATGATTCGTCTTGTCATAAAAGAAAATAGTTCAGAAGAGTGTGAAATACTAGAATACAAAGAGTATCGTTGCGAAGCACTGATGATTTCAAACTCTGAACCCTTAAAACAATCGCAGTCTACCACTGCAAAAGGAAAAGAGAAAGAAAATGAAAATTTAGAGGTAAATAAAGACGATAATGGTGAAATCACAGAGTCTGCGATTGGGAGGGAGGATGCGCTAGAAAATAATTATTCGGATTTTGACACAAGCGTTTTATCAAGAAAACCAATGGTAATCGAAAACATAAAAACATTAGAAACATTAGATGGGTTACTTTGCACTAACTTAACCAAAAATAAACATACGAACTTTGAGAGGATTAGTGAAGCAATGTTGTGGCATGTTAGACTAGGCCACGCTTCACTGAATTATCTCAAAAAGTTACAAAAGTTAGAAAAAGATTAGAGAACGTAAAATTTGATGAATCGATATTAGATTGTGAAGTCTGTATTATGGCTAAAATGAATAAACTTCCTTTTAAGACAGACAGGAAGAGAGCAGTAAGACAACTCGAACTGATTCATACAGATATTATGGGTCCAATAAAACCCATATCTTATCCTGGACAAAGGAAATTCATCATAGTCTTTATTGACGATTATTCAAGGTTGGCCAGGGCATATTCAATCAAATCTAAAGATGAGTCGGGTCAAACACTAGAGAGATATCTGATTTCAGCCAGAAATCTGCTTGGGAAAGAGGAAAAAATATGTTATATACGATCGGACCAAGGCACTGAATTTATGGGAGGTAAGTTTATGGAGGTGATGGAGAGAGAAAATATAGAGTGTGACTCAGCTCCACCATACACTCCAGAACATAATGGGGTCGCTGAAAGATTTAATCAGACTATTCAAGGAAAAGTAAGAGCTTATATGTTTGATTCAGGACTACCTAAAAGTATGTGGAAATTAGCAGTTGAAGCGGCTATTCACGCATATAATAGAACTCCCCATAGATCAATAGAGTATCAAACGCCATTACAAATGTTCTCCAAAAATAAAAGTTGTCATTTTGAACAAATTAAGAGGTTCGGATGCATTGGATACATTAAGATACCAAAACCAGCTACAAAATTTGCGGAGAGAGCCATCAAAGCAGTGCTTGTTGGGTATACGAACACCGGCTATATTTTGTGGCATCCAAATTCTCGAAGATTCTTAGAATCTAGGCACGTTAGATTTAATGAAAAAATAGTATATAAAGATGTATTTAAACTTGATAAGGAAATTTTAAAAGAATTAGAAGACGATATTATTATTGATGATTCAAATTACATGAAAATTGTAAATGAAAAAGAATCATTAGAGGAAGGAAAAACAGTGACACCTCAAAAGATAAAAAGGAGAGGTAGGCCACCCAAAGAATCGAAAATTAATGACGAAAGCAAGGGACCAAAAATAAAAGAACCAATAAATGAAGGACCCGAAACTAGAAGTAAAAACAAAAGGAAAAGAACCTTAGAAGAAAAGCAAATCAAATTATGCACAGAACATATTGAAGATACTAGTTTTGTACGCTTCATTGAAGACCCAAACAATAATAAGAGCCTAGAAAAGGATTATTTAGAATATTGTCGGTTCGCAGAAATAAACAAAAATCCTATTACATATGGAGAAGCACTAAAGAGCAAGGAGAAAACTAAATGGGAAATGGCTATTCAGGATGAAATTAACTCATTAAAAGCTAATAATGTTTGGAAAATAGTTGACAGACCAAAGACAATGATAGACGGGAGTCAACCCAACATTATTGATTCAAAATGGGTTTTCAAAAGAAAATTAGAGGGAGACGGAACTACTAGGTTTAAAGCGAGATTGGTAATTAGAGGTTTTAAAGACAAAAATTCTTATTTGTATTATTTGAAGGAGACATATGCGCCTGTTTCACGACTACCTGTAGTGCGAGCAGTACTTGCAACAATAAATAAATATAATTTATTTGCATATCAATTAGATGTTAAGATAGCGTTTTTAAACGGCATACTTGAAGAAGAAATTTATATGGAAATCCCTGATGGCATTAAAATAGATGAAAAACTGAAACAGACAAAGGTCTGTAAATTAGAAAAGGCACTTTATGGTCTTAAAATAAGTCCAAAAAGGTGGAATAAAAGATTTACAGAAGAAGCACACAAATTCGGCTTAGAGAACGATCTTCATGAACCCTGTCTGTTCACTTGGAAAAAAGAAGGAAGATATGTGGTACTAGTTTTGTACGTAGATGATATGTTAATAGCTAGTAATGACCAAAACAAATTAGACGTCATCGTAAATGGCCTAAGGAAAATTTTTGAAATGACTAATCTCGGGGAGCCTAAAAGTTTCCTTGGAATCACAATAGAAAGGAATAAAGAGAAAAATTCCATGAAATTACATCAGGAAAATTATATTGAATCTGTTCTGAAAAGATTTGGTATGACAGATAGTAAACCACAAGATACACCGATGGCTACAGTTCAGGTTGCCAATCAAAATAAAAGGAGAAAATTAGAAGAATAGGATAAAACACAGATGATGGCATTTGATAGATGTAAAGCACCCTATAGAGAGGCTATAGGGAGTTTGATGTACTTAGCCAACGCAACAAGACCTGATATTGCCTTTTCTGTAAATTATCTCGCGAGAAAACAGTTGGAACCAACAGAAGATGATTGAATAAGTGTTAAGAGAATTTTTAGGTACCTACGAGGAACTTCAAAATTGGGTTTAAAGTATAAAGGTAAGAAGGATGATTTACAAGCAATGACAGACGCCAGCTTCAGAGATTGTGAAGATTCTACATCTACCAGTGGATATGTCATAAGTTTATATGGAGATGTGATTGGATGGAGAAGCCACAAACAATCATATGTAACACTGTCAACATGTCAAGCGGAATACCTCGCTATGAGTGAAGCATGTCAGGAATTGATTTCACTAGATAAGGGTATTAGATTTGTATTAGGTAAAACTATGTTTCCAATAACGATCTGGTGTGACAATAAATCTGCCAGAGATTGTACAAAGAGGGAGGGCAGTCATAAACTGAAAGTTTTTGACAATAACTTAGATGAAATTGAACATGAATTAGAGGAAAGAGAAACAACAGGAAATAGACGACATATGGCTGATACACATGGAGACTTTGTGAAATCATGTGTTGTTCAGAAATTGATTAACGTTCAGTGGATAACTACAAAAGAAAATACAGCCGATATAATGACCAAACCCTTGCCTCTGAGTGCATACAAATATCTTATAAACATGATATTCAATGAGACCTAAATTTAAGAGTACCTATATTAGATTTAACATTAATGTTTTGTTTATTTTAACAGGTCAACCCGAATCGGAAAAATGAAAAACTGTTGGATGAAAAGAAGTTGTTGAAAGAATCAAATTTATGTTATTTGTTTTATTGTTTGTTTAGTTCAATGTTATTCGAAGAGTTTCTAATGCTGTCGAAGGGAGGGAGTGTTGGAAACTTCGACACATTTTGGAGCCTTCCACCAGAGGGTGCTAGTCAGAATTATTAATTAGAAGTTAATGATATATGACAGTAGAGACGGTTGACAAAAGGTCATATATAGTATATACAGAATTTTTCGTTAAAATTATAATATTAAGAATTACTTTTTCGTTGAATAAACTATATCAAATATTTCGAAAGCCTATAATTCCAAAATTTTTTTTAAAGTCATTAATTTAAGTAAAGTGATTGTGAACGAGCCTTAATAGATAATACTTTGAATATTTATTGAGTTGATTTTTGGACAGAACATTTGAATTTTTGTTGTTCATAAAAAAATCGATAAGTCTTACTCATGACTTACCCGGAAATTATTTTTCGCAACCACAGTGCAGCACAGCGTATTGATACTACACAGACACATTCAATTTTATTTTTCTCTAAAACGGTACGTCTGAGAAATTTGAAACCAAAGTACATTTTTTACGTGGGAAATATTAGAGAATAATATTAATAAAATAATAAATCTTACAGAAAATTGATAAATAAATATAAAAGAATACAGTTAGGAAAAAAAACGTATAGGGCTCCTGCCTTGATTCCGATCCTAAATATGTTATCCACTGGTCTGTAATCATTAAAAATAATAATAATCATTGGTAAATCGTATGTCTAATTTAAAATATAAATCTAAAGTAGTTCCAGAGTAATTAACCAAGAACCATTTTTGTGACGCCATCTTTAAAGAGCCGTAGCTCCATTAAGAAGCATTTCCGGACCACAGTTCATATGAACTTTTCTCAATAATTTTTCAAGTACAATCACCCATTTCAATATGTTGGCTGAATTTCTGGACACCCTGTATTTTTAATTCTAGTGGCTATTGCTAACATAGAATGAGAATTCTGAGTTTGATTGTAAAGAATGGCGTATAAGTTCTGTTATGATTTTTGGTGTAGTTCACTGGTAAAAATATAGGGAAATTATTTCTTGAAGATAATATCCTTTAAACGACGATCATTTTCGATTTCAACTCGACCCATGCCCTTTCTAAGGCATTTTCTATAACTCTGGCTAGGATATCAAGTTCCAACTGTTGAATTTCCAAATCCAATAGTTGGAATTTGATCAATTAAACTCAAATATTAGGCTTGAGTTGTTGTAAATTGTGTTTAGTTTGCTAGTATAAACTTTATCTTTCAAACAGCTTCGCAGAAAAAAATCAGAGGTCGTCAAATCAAGCGAGCGAGAGGGCCAGTTAAAACTTAAAAATCGCGAAATAACTCGTTCGTAAAAAATCTTTCTTAACCCCTTCCCTATTGTTGATGCCTAATGCTGTCCTCAATGCTGAATCCTGAGTGCTGACGACGTCTTTCGTTTGTTTTGCTTTTATCATCTTCACGTTAATTGTTACTATTGAATATTATGAATTTATTCGAGTGTGTCTAGTGGCAGTATCTTTAAAGGACCACACACATTGAATCGACTCGGATCAGTCGACTCATATCGGCACGATCATATTGGCACATCAACAATTAGCAAAATTGTTGTTTATTTAGTTTTAATTCTGTCATATTAGATATAATAATTTATAAAAATGAGTTCAACTTCTTCAGAATCTGACGAAGATGTTATTGCCTTAGCTTGTGAAGAAGTAGAAAAACGTAAATCAAGATTCTGAATTCATAATATTAATTTAAAAAAGAGAAACATACGGAGAGTTTTACCACTTATCGTTTCTTGCTTTTTAATAGGTAATAATCGAATAAGTTCATAAAACTTAATGCTACTCATTCGAAAATATTAAAAAAAAAAATTTTATCCCTAAGTAAATCAGGAAATAAGTGATAAAACTCTTCGTATGTTTCTCTTTGTAAATTAATATTATGAATCCAGAATCTTGATTTACGTTTTTCTACTTCTTCGCAAGCTACGGCAATAACATCTTCGTCAGATTCTGAAGAAGTCGAACTTATTTTTATAAATTACACAGACCTACAAAATTAAATTTTGTAAAAAGTGTTTGCACAATTCCACGTGTACTGTATGCTCTTGGGTGCGCTGAATCCAAATCCGGCCGCAGAATTGCTCTATCACATCAGAATTTCGAGATATTCAAGCTTAAATATTCAAAAAATGCCGTTTCAAGCCGATTTCAAAAGCTTATATCTGATGAACACATTTTTTTTAATAACTTTTGATGATTA
>JABRWK010000330.1:49816-65782 GCA_013372445.1 Hypothenemus hampei | reverse complement strand
TAGTTATATGAACATATTTATATAAGAATAAAATAAAAATTGCAATGCGGTTCCGTAATTCCTCGAATCATCAAGGAATCGTTCCCATAGAAATTGTTTAGTAATCATTTTATATTTTTCCGTTTTATGTAAAATTGTCTGTTTAGTCGACACTCTTTATCTAACCTTCTGAGCTTACTGTTGTAATTTGTCGAATATTCTTAATAAAGTATTTTTAAAAATTCAACTTTAATTTTTAAAAATCAACTCTATCTTTAAAAAGATATAAGTCACTTTACGCTTTTTTATTATAAGTAAAAAGTAATTAAAATTACAAAAACCCTTAAAGTGTCCAAAACCGGTGCGTCTACCCTATGACGTTACTTTGCATGAACATGTTCGTCGAATAATATCAAATAAAACATCAATTACTTATTGCAGTAAAACAATACAAAATGAGATAATCACATTATTGGCATCTTCTGTTCGTGATGATATTTTGGAACGTACTCGTAAAGCGAAATATTTTAGTATTATTTTAGATTGTACTCCTGATATTATTCATAAGGAACAACTGACATTTACGTTACGTTTTGTAGATATTAGTGACAGCGACTTGAAAATCAAGGAGCATTTTATTAGCTACCAAGAAATTGAAGAATCAACAGGCCACTCATTATATGAGATAATAAAACAATTAATGAATAATTTTCAATTGAACTTAGATGATTGTAGAGGCCAAGGATATGATAACGGCTCTAATATGAAGGGAAAAATAAAGGTGTTCAAGCTCGTATTTGTAAAGAATATCCTCGTGCTTTTTTTATGCCATGTGGATGCCACTCCCTCAATTTAGTCATTGGGAATGCAGCTATATCTTGCACACAATCAACATCTTTTTTTGGTATTGTACAACGATTATACACATTTTTTTCTGCTTCCATAGGGCGATGGAAAATTTTAATCGACAATGTGCCTTTATCTTTAAAACCTTTATGCGAAACTCGCTGGGAAAGTCGAATTGATTGTATCAAACCTTTGAGATTCCAAATAACTGAAATACATGATGCACTTTTACAAGTACACGAAAATTCTAAAGATGCTGGTGCACGACATGAAGCATTTACGTTATCAGAACAAATATGCGAATATTCATTTCTAGTATTAATAGTTATTTGGTATGATCTGTTGTCCCACATAAACATTGTTAGTAAAGCTTTACAGGCTAATTCAATGGATTTGAATAATGCTGTTAATTTATTACGATCTTGTTCTAAATATCTTGAAAATTATCGTTCCAATGGTTTTGAAAAATGCTTGGTAGACGCGAGAGAACTAGCTGAATTAGTAGATACTGAACCGATCTTTATTCAAAAACGCATCCGCCGTATAAAGAGACAGCATAATTATGAAGCTATTGATGATGTTGTTGTTGATGCAAAAGAACATTTCAAAATAAATGTATTCAACATATTAGTGGATCAAATTAAGTCTTCTTTGGTAGAACGTTTTGAACAAACCAATGATTTTTTGAATAATTGGGGATTTTTGTGTAATTTAAAAATGAATCTAAATAATGATGAATTACGCAAATGTTGCATGAATTTACATTTGCTTTTAAAAGACCAACAAAAATCTGATATTGATGGTACTGAATTAATGAATGACATTATAAGTTTCAAAAACCTAATTCCTGAAAATGATAACAATCCTTTAAAGATTCTCAATTTTATAAAAATTAACGACCTATATACAATTATGCCAAATTTGTGGACAACTTTAAGGATATTGCTAACAATTCCTGTAACCGTTGCAGCTTGCGAACGTAGTTTCAGTAAATTGAAACTTATTAAAACATATTTAAAATCAACGATGACAAATGAAAGATTAAATAGCTTGGCAATTTTGTCAATAGAAAATGAAGTTGCAAAAAATATAAATATGACCGAAAACATACAAAAGTTTGCAGATTTAAAAGCTAGAAAAAAATATTTTTAAATTATTTTTATGAAACATAAATATTATTTACTTTATGTGTCATACATTTCATTTGTTTTTCGTCGCTTGAACTTCAAATGCGCTCGTTATGCTATTCCATATGTTTCATCACTTGTAAGTAAATAACTTTTGTATTATTTTTTAAATCAATAAATGTTTTACACAGTTCTTTATTGTGTAATTTTATTTTTTGTCTTTTTCTATTATTTTTTTTTAATTTGTATTAATTATTTTATAAAAGGGCGCCAAATTTTGTTTTGCCCGGGGCGCTCAAAACCCTAGAACCGGCCCTGGCTGGGTGTATACATAAATTTTAAAATTAAGTTTAATTTTAATTTTAATATTAAATTTAACCTTTACCGCATTGATTTATACATTAAAATTTAAAATTAAGTTTTAAAAGTTGTGAATGCGCATATTGTCGATAAATGATTGATTACAGTAGAGTCGCGATAGTGTAAACAAAATAAAACCACGTCTGTTCACACTAACGAAAAGTTCACGTTAACGAGAGTTGCTCGAAATAGGTCTCTAATTATTTTATATATAATAAAAATTGCATATTTATACCTACATATGTGATATATTAGCACTTTATTAATAATAAACAGAAAAATAATTATAATTTTGTCTGAAAAAACTCTGAAATCTTTTTTTGTAATTTTGGTTTTTTATTTATTAACGACATTGCAATAGAAACAAACACTTCCATGCAAAACACACATCTAACTGACTGTTTATAATCTCCGTTACCAATTTTTCATATTCTCACAAAAAACAATTTCTTTGATCCATTTACCGACACTCAACATAAATGAAAATACCGACACCTAAAAAATTGTAAATCTATAGTTTAAATGAACAAACCCTTATACCGCGGTTGTAATTGCTTAGTATTGGTAAATGTATTAAAAAAATTTGAGTTTTTTTATGTGTCGGTATTTTCATTTATGTTGAGTGTCGGTAAATGGATCAAAGAAATTGTTTCTTGTGAAAATATGAAATATCCTTGGCGGGGTCTAGAGAGTCGAAAAAATGAGTTAAACAGACAAAACCGTATGTAAAAAGAAATAAATGCAGTGGGAAGTCAAATAATGTAATATTTAATGGTTCACATTACCGAGGGTGGAGCATGTTTATGTTATACGGTGGTCAATGGAGCGAAAATTTTGTTCACGTTAGCCGGAGGTTCACGTTATCCGGAGGTCACACTATCGCGACTCTACTGTATTTCAAATAACTGGCATTGAATTTTGAATTTTTTCCAAAATTCGAAAAATAATCATTTTATGTTTGCGTTGGTTAATAGAAATATTATTTCTACTGCATTTATTTCTTTTTAATATTATATTATATTTTTAATATTATTAAATCAAAAGTGAGATTTTATTTAATGCCAAGCCTATTAGCTATATGTATGAAACCAAGATATTAAACAAATGTCTGGGGAAATTAATTTTAGTTTTTATCCCGCAAATTAGACATTTGCTGCATTAGACACTTGTTAAAAATATTGATAAAAAACTTCTTTTTCTTCTGAATTTGCTATGGTCACTTGAATAATAAATATAATAAAAAAACATTCGATCATCTATTATTCGCACAGGCGCTTAAAGCAAAATTTAAGATTCACATTAAAATTTAATTTTAAAAGTTGAATATTAAGTACATATTTTCAAGATTAAATCTTCCGGCTGACGTTAAAGCTAAAGCCTGAGTTGCCAGAATCTGTCAAAAAACCTCCAAAAGACAAAGATAAGCGTATGCAATTATCGATGTTGGAAAGAGAACGTCGATCACCATCTGGTAACCCTGGCTAAAGCTGTATAAACTAATGCACTGCAAACCATAGTTTTAACTTTCTTGTGACTAAAGTTAAAGTTGAACTTAAATTGAAATTTTATGTATAAACGCAGCATTAGAATTGTTACCTATCCAAAATTTGGAGATTGTATTTGTTGCTTGAGTGGACTGTATTTTCTAAGCCTGGTATGTGGTAAGGTTCCTTCAAGTTTCGGGTTCAAGGAGAATGCAAGTAAAACATGATAAAATTTATAAACCAATGGACTCTCCTTTTATTTTCTCAGGAAGACAAAGTGACAATGATGACATTTATTGACAGTAAAAAACGTTAGAGAAAAACCCAACGTTGCAAGACAAGATAGTCGAAACGGCGGGGAAATCCCAGCGTTACGAATAAGAAGAAATTACATTCTAACCTCTAACAAATAGATATTTGACATTCAGAATGTGGCGGACCTGTCAAGAAATGAAAAAGAAGAAGAAGAAGAAGAGGAAGCTGGGGAAAAGCGCCGGAAGGAAGAACCGTTACTGGGCCAACGAGGAATCCGGTTCAATCTGGATGAGAAAAACGCGGCAGGCACCGGGATATAAAAGAAGGCGTGGCCATTTTGGAGTTAGTTCCTCTCCTCAGCACTACAAAGAAACACCTATTCATTCTCCAATTTTGTTTTATTCAATTTATTAATAAAGTGTTAAGTTTGTTCTTTTAATCCGTGGAGTATTATTTCGTATTGCGTTGAATCCGTGATTCAGACAAGGCAGGAATCATCACTAGAACCCCTACGAGACCTCCACAAATTGGTGACCCCGCTTATCAGAGCAAAATCCACGCAAATTCCGTGCGCAAAATGGATGGTGAGAACCCTGTACCCTTGCCTGTGCCGCTGCCCAATCTGCCTCCCCAAGTACCGGCCCCAGAAGTTGCCCGAGTGTCGATCAAGGTCCCATCCCTATGGAGGAAGAACATTAGGATATGGCGGATGCAGCTCAATGCTCAATTTTCCAACGCCCAAATCACTTCAGAGGTAACGAAGTTCAATCACGTTTTGGCGTCACTGGAGCCCGAGGTAGCCGAAATGGTCTTTGACCTTCTCACCCGACCAAGATGCCAAACCCCGTACACGGACCGGATGGACCGTTTAGCGCAGGAATTCGAAGAGTCTGAAAGCAACAAAATTAACAAACTTTTAACAGACTTACAAATAGGTGACCGCAAACCATCACAATTTCTTCGGGAAATGCGACGCCTGGCGGGTTCCCACGTGCAAGACGACTTTCTCAGAACCATATTTCTACAGCGTCTTCCGGTGAACGTGCGATCCATACTAGCGACCAGCTCAGATGTGCTCGACAACCTAGCGATCATGGCGGACAAGATTATGGACATCACACCACCCTTTACAGTCAACGCCATCACTCCAGTCCCACCGCCCGAGGAACAGCGAATTGCTCAGTTAGAAAACCGTATCGCACAGCTTCCAATGAATTGGCCCGCCTGAGAACACGACCGCTCCTCGAGTCGCAACAGCCGCAATACCCGTGCGCCTTCACCATCCCCTTCTCAGGCTTGTTACTATCACCGACGTTTCAAGCAGAACGCCAAGAAATGCCAACCACCCTGCTCTTTTTCGACGACGACGTCCACGACTACTTCCACCGGGAGCCTACCGGGAAACTAATGGTGGCGCCGGCCTCAGGTCCCATGGTCGGTGCCGAAACAGACCGCCTACTGGTAACGGATCGGAATTTGGGCCTGAAATTTTTGGTGGATTCTGGTGCGTCCATCTCTGTATTAGCTGTTTCTTCACGTCAATACTCTCAACCCAAACCCTACAAACTGTATGCTGCAAATGGGACACCAATTAATACATATGGCGAGAAACGACTAACATTAAACCTTGGCCTTCGCAGAGCTTATACGTGGAACTTCATCATTGCAGAAGTTTCAAGACCTCTCCTGGGAGCAGATTTCCTACGGACGTACGGCCTCCTCATAGACCTAGCCAACCGTCGGTTGATTGACACGACCACCCAACTGTTCCAAACAGTCAACGTAGTTTCTTGCAGCAGAGAGGAGCTGAATACCATTAATATAGTGGACCCATCCCACCAGATCCTACGAGAATTTTTAGACATTACAGGTCCAAGCAGGGAAACACAATCTAGCAAGCACACGGTTACTCACCATATTTTAACAACGGGACCCCCAGTCTTTGCCAAACCTCGACGTCTCTCCCCAGCCAAACTAGCAGCCGCCCAGAAGGAATTCAAGTCTATGATGGAAGCCGGGATCTGCAGGCCATCCAAGAGTCCATGGGCCAGTCCACTCCATATGGTAAGGAAGGCAAACGGAGAATGGCGACCATGTGGAGACTACCGTCGACTCAACGCAGTCACTACCCCTGATCGGTATCCCATTCCCCACATCTACGACTATGGCCACTTCCTGGGGGGGAAAACAATCTTCTCCACCATAGACCTTGTGCGTGCATACAACCAAATTCCTGTGGAGCCAAAGGATATCGAAAAGACAGCGGTAATTACGCCATTCGGACTATTTGAGTTCCCGCAGATGCCTTTCGGCCTTTGCAACGCCGCACAAACCTTCCAAAGATTTATCCACCAGGTTTTGCGAGGCTTGGATTTTGTTTTTCGTATCAGGACGATCTTCTAGTGGCATCCTCCAATCCGGAACAACACTAAGCACATCTTCGATTAGTTTTTGAGCGACTGCGGGACTACGGACTCCGGATAAATCCTACCAAATGCAGATTCAGTCAGGAGAGCGTGGAGTTCCTGGGGTACAAAATCGACGGTTCCTGCACGTCCCCCTTACCGCACAGAGTCCAAGCAATCTTCGACTTCCCGCCACCTAAAACCATTGAAGAATTGCGAAGATTCCTAGGAATGATGAATTTTTACCGGCGGTTTATTCCAGGGGCTGCCAAGCTCCAAGCTCCCCTAAACGACCATCTGGCTGGCACCCGGCGTTCAAGAGACCAAGTCAACTGGACGGAAGTAGAATCGCAAGCTTTCGAGAACTGCAAATCTGCCTTGGCCAACGCCACACTCCTGGTTCACCCATTGCAGGACCGTTCTGTATCACTAGTAACTGACGCCTCGGACACGGCGATTGGCGCTGTTCTTCAACAAAAAATGGACCAAGACTGGAGACCTTTGGCATTCTACTCCAGGAAGTTATCACCCACGGAACGGAAGTACAGCACGTACGACAGGGAGTTGTTGGCAATCTACTGTGCGATCCATAAGTTCAAGCACATGTTGGAGGGCCAGGAATTCGTCATTTTCACTGATCACCGTCCTTTAATATACGCCTTTAATCAACAGTCTGACAAGGCCTCTCCACGACAGCAGCGTCAACTCAGCTTTATTAGTCAATTCACCAGCCAAATTCATCACCTCAAGGGAATGGAAAACACTGTAGCCGATTGCCTCTCCCGACCTTCCATAGGGGCGATTGACACCAGGACCCAAATTGATTTTGAAACTATGGCCCAAGCCCAAGAGACTGACCTGGAATTACGACAAATCCTTGAGGAAAACAACACTTCCCTTAAGTTAGAACTAATCAACATACCCCTGGCAGAACGGAAACTGTACTGCGACACGAGCCAGGCCCAGTTACGCCCGTTTGTTCCTGTATCCTTACGTCATAAGATCTTCGAGAAAATGCACAATCTTTCCCATCCTGGACGTCGTGCTACCCAAAACCTAATCCAACAACGCTTTGTGTGGCCGGGAATGAACAAGGACTGCGCTAAATGGGTCCGAGAGTGCCTAACCTGTCAAAGGAGCAAGATCACTCGACATAATCACAGCCCAATACAAACACTACTTACCCCCGATGCGCGATTCAGCCATATACATGTGGACATCGTCAGCCCCTTACCTCCATCCAACGGATGCAAATACCTGTTAACAGCCATCGACCGTACCACCCGTTGGCCCGAAGCGATACCCATCCCGGATATGTTGGCAACCACGGTCGCTGCTGCATTCTACGACAACTGGGTTTGTCGTTTTGGGGTACCAGCAATCTTGACAACCGACCGTGGCAAACAGTTCGAGTCGGACCTCTTTCATCAACTTTCGAAGTTCTTAGGTGCTCGCCATATTCGAACTACTGCGTACCATCCGCAGTCCAATGGGTGCATCGAACGATTCCATCGTACCCTCAAAGCTGCAATTTCCACTTACAATCATAGCCGATGGACTGACATACTTCCGAGTGTACTGCTTGGACTGCGCTCCGCCCTAAAAGAAGATATCGGATGTTCCACTGCCCAATTGGTATATGGTACCACACTACACTTACCTGGAGAGTTCTTTGTACCGTCAAAGGAACCTTTTCAACCCTCGGAGTTTTCATTAAACCTGTCGCAAAAGATGTCCCTACTCCAACCAGTCCCAACCAGCAACCATGCGAGAATCAAACCATTCGTTCACAAGGATCTAAAGGACTGCCCTTACGTTTTCATTCGACTAGATGCCGTTCGCCGCCCCTTGGTTGCTCCATATGAAGGTCCCTACAAAGTTTTAGAACGCACGGACAAGACTTACCGAATCCTCAGAAATGGAAAGGAAGAAAACATCTCCATAGATCGCCTCAAGCCTGCCCACACCTCTGCTGATGCTGACACCACGGCACAAGACCATTCTTATTGCGGATCCCCGACCCAAGAATTGCGTCGCAAAATCGTTCGTTTCTAACCTCACTGGGAGGGGATCCATGTGGTGGACCTGTCAAGAAATGAAAAAGAAGAAGAAGAAGAAGAAGAAGAGGAAGCTGGGGAAAAGCGCCGGAAGGAAGAACCGTTACTGGGCCAACGAGGAATCCGGTTCAATCTGGATGAGAAAAACGCGGCAGGCACCGGGATATAAAAGAAGGCGTGGCCATTTTGGAGTTAGTTCCTCTCCTCAGCACTACAAAGAAACACCTATTCATTCTCCAATTTTGTTTTATTCAATTTATTAATAAAGTGTTAAGTTTGTTCTTTTAATCCGTGGAGTATTATTTCGTATTGCGTTGAATCCGTGATTCAGACAAGGCAGGAATCATCACTAGAACCCCTACGAGACCTCCACAAGAAATATAAACAAACAAACAAGTGAGGTGAAGTGTCGGCGGCAACAGTATTAATTGATAAATTTCATCTAAATAACTTAATTTTTTAGTTAAAAATTGAAATAAAAATATTCTTGATTCTTTTGAAAATTAAAAAAATTTAAAAACTCGAGTTAGTTTAAAACGGGCCTCCGATCTTACATTAAATAATGCTACTATAAAATGCTATTAATTCAACAAACAGAACTAACATCTGAAACTGTACTAATGACAAATACATTCTGTGAATTGAGAGCTATACTCGTTGGGACACACTGTATATCATCGCTTTGGTAAAGAATGGTTCTAACCCACTGAACATAAGTTTTAAATAAAACACATTTAAGCTCGCTTAATGCTAATCATTTCAATACATTTCTTCAATATAACTGTGTTAGAATTGAATAAAAAAGCTGCCAATTGCCAAAACTTGTACACTACTATAAAATTTGCACATTTTGGAAGTGCAGGATGTAAACAATCATAATTCAAAAAACCTAAAATTCAATATTAGAATCATTTACCACTAACGATATTATAATGTCAATTTTCGGATTGACAAGCAATTAATTATTCGTGACGTAGCCCCTTTTGAATGGACAGGACAACAAATAAATGTCATTATTGAATTATTGAGAATACGCCACATGATAAAATCCCAACATTCTCAAAAAGTCAGTATCTTGTGTGCCATAATGGATGCTTCCTGGGTCTTACTTATTTGACAATAAGTTAATTGGTGAAAGCTATTTCCAATTTAGTATCTAAATCCTTCAGGAACCTGATATTCCAAATAATAACTTATAAGTTTATTCAATTATTGACGATAATAGAATTAACATCTTCTAAATTAGTAGATGAACAAAGCGGGTTCTGGCGCGCTACTTCCGCGTTTCGCCGCTAGAGTCATCGGTGGCGCTAGTGTCGCGACAGATTACAGGTTTCTGTCATGAAGATACCGGCCGCAGGTTATTGAAGTATAGGTGTCGCTAGTGTCTCGGTCATAAGTGTCAAGAATAATAATTAAATATTTATCAAGAATTCTGCTACTGTCAAGAATAATGAAAATGGAGGGTTTAACATAGGAGCGGGTGCGCACATGCGCACACATAGTAGTAACTACATATAAGGGGATATTATTATATGTATAGAACAAAAAAGTGGGGTTAATGTCGAGTTGAAGAACTGCGCCTATTAACTAACCCTTTACTCTTTATCATTCACATGCCAAAATAGCGCAGGGGTACGAGTCTGCTACGAAGATCCGTTTGATTAAATGCTGTGACGTTTGTATAATGATAGTAGGGAGGAGGGTTTTGTTCCTCATCCTGGTCCTCATTATACATAATATTGAACGGATCTTCATAACACACTCTTACCCTTGCGCTGTTTTGGTATATAGATTTTAAGTAGGAAGAGAGGGTATTTAACTAGGGCATGTGCATGCAATTAAATTATAATACCTATATAATAAGAATAATACTCTTTTGTTACTTAAATACTTTTTTATTGGTAGTATTTAAAAAATCGTACAAATTATATTTTTCGGAAGTAAACAATAATAGTTCATTTTTGTTTAAAGTTACATAATCGGAATTATGGGTATTTTGTACTGCTAACCCACATGCATCCTCATCATTGGTAATCCAATAGCAACTCAGGAAAATATATTGGCCAATAACAAAGTCGCACCATTTTATTTCTCTTTTTTCTTCTTTTTCTTTTTCTTTTTCTTCGATGTCGGTCATGAATCCATAGACGAAATCAAGAAATTTCACAAACTCTTCATATGTAAACTTTATGTCTTTTGTTTGGGCGTTGTAATGCAACTTGCGGATTTTGCGCACTTGAATTATAAATAATTTGCAGTATATTGTCAATACTATACACTCCATCAGGAACAATTCTTTTTCTCTTATTATTATTATTATTATGCGTAGTGTCTGTTGTAGGAGAAGGTGGATTTCGCGATGGTGAAGTAAAAACATTATCCCATTGCGAATTCATGTTCAAAATTTCAATTGCAATCACTCTTTACTATACACGTACTACTACACCATATATCAATTTTCCTCTTTATATGTATAGTTTCTCAAACTAGGATATTGTTTATGTGTAAAAGCTATTAATAATAGTATAATAGCTAATAACGAACAAATTATATGAAAATTGGAAAAGACACTCGGTATAGGGATTTTATTCCAGTCGATTGGTAATTCGACAACAGTCCCATTTTTTAGTACAACTTGTAATTTGCTTAAGATTGTAGGTAAAGTCACATTTCTTTCAGGATTTTCGTACTGTATTTCTGAAGGTATAGTACAATACAATGTTTCATTTACTACTACTATAGCACACACAGTAAGCAGTCCTGTAATCATTGCAGACATTTTTACACTAGTCACTTTTAATAGCCATCATATATATTTATTTCACATTCTCGACATGCTTTTCCAGGTGGTGGAGGTCCATCAATTTGGGTTTCACCTTTATTATAATGTTCATAGCAGGGAAGGTTTAATTTTAGAATGGGATTCTGCTTATAACTTTCAGGCAGTTTACCCCAAATTTTCTGCAGCTCAAAAGAAGAAACATACTTTTCTAAATAACATCGTGGAAAATATTTCAAGTCTTCTGCACTAAAATCACGTAATGCAACATTGCGAGTTTAATATAAACAAATGGTTTTTCCAACACGTTCAATAATGTTTTCAATACTATCCATTTTCAATAGGTTTGAACACGTTTACTGTAGTAGGTATACAAGCAACTACTAGAGAACTGCTGGAACATACTAACCACAGTAAAATCCCCCCTACCACCGAATATTCTAACTGAAAGATAGTAAGAGATGGGTATAGAATACATGCAGACAAGTCTCAACAAGTTTAGACAAGTGTAAACAAGTTTCGTACAGTATATAAACACCTATTTCGTGAGGTCAATGACATTTATTACTTCAATTAGTGATACAGAGGTGTACTTAATATTTTATTTAATTTTAAAATAAAAATTTGTTGGTACGCATTTGGTATTTTGGTACGCATTTGGTATATATTTGGCATTTGGAAAAAATTCTTTACGGCGGTTTTTTATTGATATACGATACATCCGAATGTTTATTGATAGGCATCTGGTACAGATGCAAGTGTTCAATATGCAACGTTAGCAAAAAACAAAAAATTCTTAGTGAAGCTATTTGGTCTTTTGTTTAATCGATCATTGACCGTCAATTTGTCAACTTCGACTTTTGAGCAATTTGCGTTCTTAAAAAAGAAAAAAATTTTTGTGCTTTATTGTTAATACTATTGAACAATTTTCATTCTGTGAGTGAAGTACTATAGAGAAGGTAAGTTAAATTTATAAATTTTAATCTTAAAACAAATTTACTTAAATTATGAGTTATTTTAGCAATACCTTGACTACTGTCTTTGAACAACATTGTTACCACTATCAAGCCATTGGGAGCGAGTTTTTCGCAGAGTGCAAAGAACGTAAGTTAAATTTTACCTAACACTAATATGAAGTTAGTAATTATTATTTCTAATTTCAGGTCACTGTGTTCATCTAAAAAAAGAATCTGCATCACAATCATTAAAGGTGGTGAACTCTGCTTATATTGCTTGAACGGTAAGTCTAATTTTTACTAAACACTAATAAGAAGTTAGTAATTAATTTTTGTTGCTAATTTCAGGTCATAGAGTTTTATTGCAAGTAAAAAAACAAAAAAGCAATACTCAATCTATTTGACAAGCATTGAGCATCCGTTCGTCAAACATCAAGCTTCGAGCATCAAGCATCTGTTTGTCGAACATACTACCACACTAATTTGTTAAGCAGACTAGTGAGTTTTTTACTTTATTGTTTAGTCTATTATTATTATTAATATTATTATAATCATGAACTCACGTGACGTCATTAACCAATCAAATAAGATTGTTAAAGACTTTTTACAAGTCGTTTACAGAGTTTCCAATTAGTATAACTAGTAGCGATAAGGAATCTTGGATTAGGCGTCTTGATAGGCGTATCACAGAATGTGATAAATTATTAGATCAGAAAAGTCTATCGCGAAATCTTATTCGCAAAATACATACATCTCTTGAGCAGTTGAAAACTGTAAAAAATATCATTTCTCGATCATATGATGGTGCTTGTACAAGTTCATCAGTACCTTCATCAGAGCCTTCTTCATCATTATCAAATTTTTCTTCTGATTTGGCAACATTATATTCGCGCGTCATATGGGACGATGTGAACTCATGTTTCAAGAGTAGAGTAAAAACAGGTATTATCATTAACTTGGTCCATAAAGACTTGAAGCAATTTTTCGCGGACACGTTTCACTTATTTGAGTTAAAAATCAAAGAATGTTTAAACCAATTTTATTTGTTAAAAGTCAATTCAGTTTTTTGCGGGGATTTTATTATTAAAAAAATTACTGAAGACTGTGAAATTCGCGACTTGAAATATTTTAACACTAAAAATCATATAATCGACAAAGGAACGGCATTGAATGAATGGTTTCGAAACAATGTACAAGAAGTAATTTTTTCAAAGCTTTCTGACTTTCAAGAACGTGATTCTGGTTGGGCTCTACAAAAAATAATTTATTTGGAAGTTAACATCAATAAACACGAAATTGGTAATGGTTCTTCGTTCATTAAATTACCTGAACAAATACTACGTAAAAAAGCTTGCATAAACGTTCAAAATCAAGACCAAGCTTGCTTTTATTGGGCTGTTACNAAAAATCATATAATCGACAAAGGAACGGCAGTGAATGAATGGTTTCGAAACAATGTACAAGAAGTAATTTTTTCAAAGCTTTCTGACTTTCAAGAACGTGATTCTGGTTGGTCTTTGCAAAAAATAATTTATTTGGAAGTTAACATCAATAAACACGAAATTGGTAATGGTTCTTCGTTCATTAAATTACCTGAACAAATACTACGTAAAAAAGCTTGCATAAACGTTCAAAATCAAGACCAAGCTTGCTTTTATTGGGCTGTTACAAGCGCTCTTTTTCAACCTACTGGAGAACCTTATCGTACTGGATCATATCCACATTACAGTTCAATTTTAAATATTAAAGGTTTAGAAGTACCTATGTCATTACTTAATATTCCAAAATTTGAAAAATTAAACAGTATTTCTATTAATGTGTACGCTTTAGAAATGAGCTTGTCAAAGGAAAATCAAGAAGTATGTAAAGTTATACCTGTTTACCTATCGAAAATGAAATTAAATAAACATGTAAACTTGTTATTAGTACAAAATAAGTATTATCCAGCTTTAAATGACTATGATCCAGTCCCTGAGGATACCTTAGAAGAACTAGATATAGATATGTTAACTACTGGTTTAAAGTTCCACTATTGTTGGATTAAGGATCTATCACGTTTGGTATCTAGTCAATTAAGCAAGAAAAAAATAAAAAGTTTATTTGCGACAGATGCTTAAATTATTTTAGCAGTAATGATACACTACTAGAACATCAAGAATTATGTTTTTCATTAAATAATTGTAAAATTAGTTTTCCATCATATCCATGCGTAACTTTCAAAAATTTTGTGTTTAAGCAAACAACGCCTTTTGTAATTTATGCTGACTTTGAAAGTCAACTTGAAAAAATTTCTGAATCTATAACATCAACGTCTAAAAAATATCAAAAGCATGTGGCATATAATGCTGGATACTATTTAAAATGTTCCTATGATCAACATTTATGTGTTTATAAAAGCTTTAGGGGTGAGAGGTGTATTGATTGGTTTGTCCAGGAGATGATTGAATTATCTAAATTAATTCATAGTAAAATTAAATATATTGTTCCTCTTGTTGTTAAGCCTGATAGACGTTTGGCTACGTGTTGTAGTATATGTGAGAAAGAATTCGATTCTCAAGATATAGTAGTTAATGATCACGATCATTTTACTGGGGAGTTTAGGGGGTACGCCCATCAGGCATGTAACTTAAATTTTCGTAAACAATTTGTTGTTCCAATTATATTCCACAATCTTTCTGGGTACGATGGACACTTCCTGGTCAAGGATTTGGCCAGGAGGTGTAGGGTCAGTGTACTGCCTACGAATAAAGAGAGATACATTTCATTCACACAGCACGTAGAAGAAAATGAAATCAGGTTTAGGTATATTGATTCTTTTAGATTTTTGGGCTCGTCTTTAGATAATTTGGTCTCTTCTTTGGACATTAATAATTTGAGTATAACCAAACGAGAATATTCTAGTTTTGATGATACAAAATTCCAGTTATTAACTCGAAAAGGGGTATTCTGTTACGATTTCATTGACAATTTAGAAAAATTAAATGACTCTGAACTGCCTCCCATTGATCAATTTTACAATCAGCTTGAAGGGGAAGGTATTAGCGAAGAAAAGTACGCCCATGCACTTACGGTATGGGATGCTTTTAACATTCAAACATTAGGAGAATATTCAGATTTATACTTGAAAACAGACATTTTATTATTGGCCGATGTTTTCGAGAATTTTAGACGAAACTGTCTAAAAACTCATAGTCTCGACCCGGCCTGGTATTATACCATGCCTGGTTATACATGGGACTGTATGTTAAAATATACGAAATGTTCATTGCAAATTTTAAAAGATATTGATATGGTTATGTTTATCGAACAGGGTATAAGGGGAGGAGTTTCCGTCTGTAGTAGTAGATATTCAGAGGCCAATAATAAATATATGACAGAGTATGACCCAACCAAGGAAGACAAATATCTTTTATATTTAGACATAAATAACTTGTATGGTACTGCAATGTGCGAACCATTACCTTACACAGGGTTCCAATGGGAACATCATACTAACATTGACGTTTTAACTATTCCTGATGATTCCATCATAGGATATATTTTACAAGTTGATTTAGAGTACCCTCAAAGTTTGCACGATACCCACAAAGACTTTCCATTCGCACCAGAACATAGAGTACCACCACATTCAAAATTACCTAAATTAATGACCACTTTATACAACAAAGAAAAATATGTTATTCATTATAGAAATTTAAAGCAAGCTCTGTTAAAT
>JABRWK010000330.1:0-11612 GCA_013372445.1 Hypothenemus hampei | reverse complement strand
TTTTTGGGTTGAAGAATAACAACCCTTACGGCCAACACAGTAAACCTGTCATGTTTACTGTACGTCTCCGAGGAAACTACCGTAAGGGTTGTTATTCTTGAACCCAAAAAGCAACTTTCAGTAACTAATAAACGGCTGCATTTAGGGATAGGATAATGTTAACAAAAGTTGTAGATTTTTGAATTGAGAACACAATGCCGTCGAAAAAATTTGGGCATTCCATTTGAAATAAGAAAGTTATTGAGGTTTGAAGTTATGCAACTTCGGAGGCATATTTTGGGGGTTGTGAAAGACTTTTTTTGAAATTGAAATACGTTAACACGTAGCTCATTAAGTCCTCTTTGAGCCCGAGAAGAACGATTCCGAAATTCGCAGCGGTTAGGGCACAGCATCGATGTCCGTAGAAGTCGGCAGCTGTCAAATTTTTTGAATTTTCTGGAATAACTCGGAAACGATAAATTTTAGAGATGGGTCACCTTACATAAACTGGCCCTAAAATTTGACGAGGAATCCAAAAATGCCATTAAAAATGGGGGGTTCCATTTAGAATAAGGAAGTTGACAACTACTTCCGGTATAACCGGAAGTGCCAGGAAGTTGAAAATATTTGCCAAAGGTAGATCAGGTCGATAAACATTTATATAAATTTTTTCAGATTTTTCTAACACATGGTTTCCGAAATTATCTAATAGGGTACTCTTCATGAGATACCCTATATAATATATTTAAGTTAAAATGCCGCAATTAAATTCTTTCCAAAAAACTCAAATAATTACACTATTTGAAGAAGGGTGGTCATTAAATAGAATAGCGGAAAAATATTTCAAAGATCTAAAAACGCAATTCACAAAATTGTGAAGAAATGGACAGAGCAAGGGACCATAGAACGAGTTAATTGAACTGGCGTTCGAAACAAAAAGACAACAAACATACACGATCTAACATTATTGTATACCTCCAAGAAAACCCATTCTCAACAGCCGTTGCAGCAGCGTGTGTTACTAATTTTCCAGCCTTTCAAAGAACCGTATAATGGCGAGTACGGCAAATTTCGAATTTAAAAAGTCTGGTAGCTGCGCAGAAACCATTTTCAACGGAACAAAATAAAGAGGAGAGGCTTGGATGGGCCATGGAATATTTATTAAAAGATCAGAATTTTTATGATACAGTAATTTTTTGTGATGAGAAAGTTTTTCAATCTCTAAATAGCGGGAAAGTTCGGGTTTTCAGGCCTCCAAATACAAGGTTTAATAAGGAATCCAAAAAAAAAAGTACTTAATAGGTTTTTCTTTAGATTTAACGAGTCATATACCCAAAAACAACAAAAGAGTGGAAAATTTTCTGTTAATGTTTGGGCATGGATAGTAGCCGAGGGCCAGGAGTTTGCTAGAAAATTGACAGCAGATTGAATGGTCAATCCTATAGGAACATTTTAGAAAATGTTTTCCTTCCTTCCACAAACTTACTTTTTGGAAATAACGATAATTTTATTTTGCAACAAGATAACTGTCCGATTCATACATCCCGAGTTGTCAAAAATTTATTTTTTATAAGTACTTATACAAAAAGTCCATAAATTACAAAATTATGGTTCCGGGTCTTTCGATTCACCCTATATGCATAAAATTGGATACGATAATGCGTGATGCTATTCCTACTCGAATGAAATTATAATGAAAAATCTTATCAGCAAGTCTTGATCAATTTGAGGAAATTCAAAACTACCAAAACTTCAATTTTTAAATAAAATTCCGCAAAATTGAATTATCTTCAAAAAGTATCACAAATATTTCTAGGTATCGATTCTATTAAACATATTCTCTAGAATATAAAATCGATCGGTAATTATCTATTATAGGAATCACTTTAAATAATAAAATAGGGGGCGTTCTTTTTAAAAAAAAATAAGGTTTGGTACTTTGAATTTCCTCAACCTGAATAAGACGTATACCCGTATACCTTACAGCAAAAATTAATTCTTTAAAATTCACATAATTGTCATAAATTATTGTTTCTTTTGGGTGAATCATATGAATTGAGGATACAGGATCCAAAAATAGTCAGTACTAATAGTTCTTCTGAATAAAAAGTGAAAAATCTAGTATTCTATTTTAAATAACAAAGTTGTTTGTCATGCAAGCTTTATGATATATCTTGCATGATCAAAAATATATTTAGCCAGAAAAATAAAGTATTGGGTTAGCAATTAAATAATTGAGGATTTTGTTAATACATGACTAGCTGACTTTTGTATTATGTGATCGTAACAACTAACCTATATTATTTTCCTATCGTGTATACTTTAATTTTTAATTAATGAGAAAACTCCATTGATTGGTTATGTAGTTTCATTTGTATCCCATTTTAAAAATGGAAAAACAAAACAAGCATTTCGTTATAGGTATTTTGTTATATCCGAACCGGCAAGAACACTTCACAACCCTACAAAAAGTTATGTGCTGTATATAAAAATAAAGACTTGAAAGAAAGGCAGTGTCGAAATGAGTTTTCCAAATTTCATTTTGGTGATTTTTTACTCAAAGATGCGCAGCGATCTGAAGAAAAAATCAAGAGTTTTATAAATGTGGAATTTATATTTTCAAGTGAACATTTTGAAATTTTGTTTCTTATATTATATCCGTAATTACTTAGTTTCCCTTCCAATAAATATTGTCTACTCTTTTTTTCTAGGTTTAACAGAACTACCGTCTGTAAATGCCTTATTGTTAGTAGGACAACTTGTAAAATCATTTTTATATTTTTGTAAGGCTGGGAAATATGTTGTTTGAAATAGAAATACAATTATAATAAAAACATCTGTCATGAAACTCTGAAAAGAAACCAAGCAGTCTATATATAATAAATAGATGACAATTTAGTTATACAGGGTATTTCATTTAAAGCAATAAATAAAGGTTACTCAAAAACAACACGATTTATGAAAAAATTTCAAGTAAAAATTTTTAGTCATTAACAGGTGCACGTTTTAAAATTATTTTCAAATGTACATAAAAGTGTGGTAGTATCAAATAATATTTTTTTATATAGAACCCCCAATTTTTTGCATTTTTGGATTCTTCGTCAAATTTTAAAACCAGTTTGTGTAAACTGTTTTATGTTTAAAATACGCCGTCTCTGAGTTATTTCAGAAATTTCGAAATTTTTGATAGCTTAAGACTTCCACCGAAATTGGTATGCACCATAGCCACTGCGAATTTCATAGTCGAATTTTTAGAGCTCCAAAAGGACCTCATAAACTACATTTTGACGGATTTGAAAAAAGTCTTTTACAACCGTCGAAATATGACTAAAAAGTTGCATAATTTCAAACATCAATAAGTAGGTAATTTATTTCAAAACTGGTTTTAAAATTTGTCGAAGAATCCAAAAATGTAAAAAAATGGAGGCTTTTATTTAAAAAACAAAATTTGGTACTACTACACTTTCATGACGGACCTTGTACATTTCAAAATAATTTTAAAATATACACCTCTAAATTACCAAAAACTTTTATTTGAATTTTTTTTTATAAAACGTGCCGTTTGTTAGAGTAACCTTCAATCATTGGTTTAAATGGAACACCCCGTATAATAATTATATAGCTAAATTATAACAAAAAATCAATCAATTTTTTATTATTTTTTTGTTATTATTATTGATGTTGGTAATTTGCTTAAATATCAAAACATCTTAATAAATAAATATTTCATAATGAACTTGACTAATAGGTATACTGTTTATAAAAATTTTTTTGGGAACTGGACACGATATGAGGTTTCTACAAAATAGAGCAGGTTCACATTTTTCAATAAAACATTTTTGATGCAATTTTTCAAATTAGGCAATGCAAACACCTTTTTAACAAATTGATTTTTTGGTCGGATCATGTTTTAAACGCACAAAAACCAATAACTGCTTTATCAAAAACAAAGCAACGTCCGTCCGACACTGATGATTCTACCAACATCGATTTATACCAAAACTATTCGTGCACCATTTTGTACATACATCTATATGTAGAATTGCATAATAAGCTAAAAGTTTTTTTAATCAGTGACCATGCAGCCTTAAGGAGCCGAATAATTAAAGTCGTAGATATCCTTTGCCTTGAACTAGACCCAATCAAGGGATAGCTGTATATTTACAAAACGAATATTATCACTTGAACAATTGTAAAATGTTCAACTTTAATCCTGCAATGTTATGACCTTTAATTTGAAATAATCTTGTTATGGTTATCATAATTTTTTCTATTTTCATTGATATCTCTAATACGAAAAAGAATTGGTCTATATTTGAAATGAACCTTTTGTTTCAGAAAAATATCTACTTTAAAATTGTCGATCAAGTAACGGACCATCCTGTTTATCCAGGAACATCAGAAATTTCCGATCTAACATATTCCAAAAATTATTAAAAAGACATTGACGCCATCTGGGCCTATGTTATGTTAAATAATGTAAAAATTCTAAAAAATTTTACAAAATACATATTTTTCATTTATGTAAATAATTTACATTTTCCTGAAAATTTTTTGAATTATGATAACTTTTCTCCTATAGAACTTATTGACTTTTGATATACGAATTATCCTAGTAACGGAAACAATTTTCCATAATAATAAATATTTTTTACTAGCATCTGCCATACGATCATCTTATTTTTTAGGTAATTTCAGGTTTTTCGTTTGATTTTAAATACCCTAAACATATTTTTAAAATTACAATTATGTTTTTTCATATTTCATGATAAGCAAAAATTTTTATAAAAAATACCTTTTTGCAGAAAAATTACAAATAAGAAAATTATAGGTAGCTTTGCCAATCCGGAGATATACTATATACGATATCTAATTGCATTAAATTATTAATTACTAAAAACCACAACAAAAAAAAGAGGAATACAAGAATTTTAAATCCATAAAGTCGCTAATAAAATTAAGATATTTTTTGAAGTAGTAATAGATAGAATTATTCAATAAAAATACCTTTAAAGGGTGTAAAGTACTTTGTATTCAACACTTTTATAACAAAACTTCATCGGTCTTGAGACATGATCGCTAGCCTAATCTGTACATTCTCTGATAGTAAAATTCACTTTAGGGTCCGGTGTCATACATAATTTTCGAGACAATTTCATTGAAAAAATGATTTTTCAAGAGTTTGCACCTAAACAGATTCTATATGGTTTTGATTTTATATGGTCGAGAAATATCATGTAAAAAAATTTGTGATGTTGAATAAACAATACAATTTGAGGTGTTTCCATATCGCGCAGCAATGATATTCTTTAAACTCTGAAATTCTCTAAACTTTAAAACCATTACATTCTGGTATTCAAAAATAAGAACTTAGTTTTTTCTGTAGATGGGAAATTCAAACCGATATTTTCTCACATTTGTTTCTGCATTCCTTCAATGCATGTTCTGTCTTTAGATTCTGGCTAGAACATATCACAGAAAAAACTTACTATAAGAAGATATTAATAATAATGATAACGAATCAAATAACAATAAGGTTGAAGGAATTTTTTCTCACTAATTATAGAACTGACTGAAGAATAATTTTGCTATAACCAAAATTAATTTTTGGTATTCATCCTTTCAAAAGACAAGCAATTTTTGTCTGTTCCATATGTTCATCTAATGCTGTAACAATAGGAGGTCAGAAAGCAATCAGTTTTTTGTCCATTCTCTTGTTGAAAGTTATTGTATCATTTAATTACTTCATATAAGATGTACTGGCAAGGGACCCTCTCGAGGTGTCCCTCTCCGATTTTAATGAAATTTTGCACACAAGTACTTTAGATCAAAGTAGTGGACACGTATTTTTCTTTAGCTGCTAATTTCAAGGTTTAAAAGGAAAGCCACCCCCAAAATTTCGCCGATTTTTCGTTATTTGGTGATAACTTTTGATCCAGGTGATTTAGAACAATGAAAAAAAAGTAAAATGTTCCTTTTCAAATTCTCCATGGACCTACCAAGGTCCGGCGAAAATATCTCTTCGCATTTTTTTTTTCGAAAATTTCATTTTTTTCCCCCGTTTTTACACATCTCGAGTTTTTTTTATTATTTTTACTATTTTATAGACAAAACACTGCTGAAAACAATGCCGCAAATCAGAGCTCAAAATCACGTTTCTAAAAAAAGGTATAATTGTTTAAACAGGCGTGCGCGCGCAAAGCTCGACTGCTTATAACCTCGGAACGGCGAATTCCAGAAAAAAAACATAATAAAAAAGCTATATTTAATGTGTGCTAAAGAGAGATATCATCAAAACTAATTTTACAAGTAAGAGAATATTTCATTGGTATCTATGGACCTATACTCTATTTTTTTTTAAATAGACAACACCATGTCAAAAATCTAGGGAGGTGGTTGGTTAAATTTACGAAAATTATTTCTCTAGCACCCTGTATGTATGTACAGGGTGTTCAATAAATATTTACGTAAATTTAGCCAATGATTAAGGACGTCATTTCCAAGAGAAAAGTTCCTTACACCATGTATCGGAAATCTAATCATTTTTGACAAAAAAATTGACTATTTAATTCTTGACTTGATCTTGAGTTTGAGGCTCTTTTTCTCAAAAACTAATCGATAAATTTAAAATCTAATTACATCCCTAAATGCAGTTTTGAAATATCTTTAAAATGAGGATTTTTCCATTGCTGGTATAATTTTCAAGATATTGGAATTTATAGTTTTAAAAAACCCACCCTGTATATATTTATTAATATGTATATATCAACTACTCAATACTAGTAGTACTACTCAATGTTTTAGACCAGTACAACCAACAAAATTTAAATATCGAAGTCTTTTTAAAAAAAAACAGACTTTATGTTTTGCAGTAATGATAATCAACAAAAAAATGTTTAAAACAAATTCTTCTTATACCAATCACATTTAAATACTGCAACTTCGTCACATAAATCACACTTTGCAGACACTGTATGAAAGCTGTATTCTACAGGGTTTTTGAATTCAGGAAGCCCTGCTTTGATATATCCACTTCTGAACCATGAATATTTAAAAAGATAAGTGCATCTTGGAGACGGTAATTGATTGTATACGAATAACAATATTACATGTGCGCTAAAGATGAAGCATAACCACCTAGATTAGAAAGATTAGAAATTAATTAAAAATATATTTTTGATGATATCTATCATTAATATACGTTAAAAATAGCTTTTTTGATATGTTAACTATTTTTTTGGGACTCGTCGTTTCGAACTTATAAGCCATCGAGCGTTGTGCGCGCACTCCTGTGTAAACCTTACCTTTATTTTAGAAACGTGATATTGAGCTCTGATTTGCGGCATTGTTTTCAGCAGTGTTTTGTCTATAAAATAATAAAAATAGTAAAAAAATTCGAGATATGTAAAAACGGAGACAAAAAAACGAAATTTTCGAAAAAAAATGCAAAAAGAGGTATTATCGCTAGACCTTGGCAGGTCCATGGAGAATTGAAAAATGAACATTTTACTTTTCTTTCATTGTTCTAAATCACCTGGATCAAAAGTTATCGCCAAACAACGAAAAATGGGCGAAATATTGGGGGTCGCTTTCCCCTTAAACCTTGATATTAGCAGCTAAAAAAAAAAGTGTCTATTACTTTGGTCTAAACTACTTCTATCAAAATCGGAGGGAGGCATCTCGAGAGGTTCTTTTGTGAGATTATTCTTATATAGAATTAAATTATATAATGTAAGAGAATCTACAAAAAATTGCTTGGTCCCAGACACAATGATATGTATATACTCTTTATATAAATTTATATTGGCTGACTCGCTTTCAGGAGAAAAAACAAAAAAAATGACATTTATTTTATTTTGGACAGATTTTCTAAAATCTAAAGTCGTATTTATTCAACCCACTATCACATCATACATAATATTTACTATTTGCCCTATCCTAATGCCAAATTTAGATCGAAATACTGTTCTACTAACCAATTAGTAGCGGACTTCCAAATGAAAATATCTTGAAATCATTAATAGACCAGTAAATAGTAATTACCTGACCTGACGATTTTGGATTGAAGTTATAAAGGATGGTTATTGGGAAACAGCTTGTGAAAGTGTACGGACGGTTGACTTATTCATTAATTTAACACTCTTTAAATTTTGTATTTCAGCAATTGAACGTGGTAAAGCACAAACGTGTACTCGTGGTGATCTTCATAAAAACGGCAGTTATTATTGCTCATTACATTATTAACATATCTCGTATTTGTGGTTTTGATAATATTTGATTTTTTACAACGAAAAACACTTACCCTGCTGTCCTTTAAATCACTATTTCATATCCACTTATAATTTCTTTTCAATTGTTTTTATTTTATTTTTTATCATTTACAAATTTTAAATGTATTATAACTAATATTTAGAAAAAAATTTGCTATCACACCTTACGTAAAGAATGTTCGACAATTTTAGCTTTTTTACATTGTGCACAGCTATTATGAACCAATATGAACATGCTGGATACTATTTGGAAGTTGAAAAACTACTTTTCTTATTTACATTGTTATAGATTTTCAATATTAAATGTAAAAATATGTCGCATACCCGCAACAAAAGTTACACAACTCAAAATTTTCCTGTTTTGTTNAAATGTAAAAATATGTCGCATACCCGCAACAAAAGTTACACAACTCAAAATTTTCCTGTTTTGTTTTTCTTTTTACGTAGATATAATCAAAACCCATCTAGTATATGTCGAAAAAAGTTACGCAACTCCTATTTCAATGTTTTTCCATTAAGAGGGAGAAGTGGAGTTTTTCCGTTTTGTGACATTTTTCTAAAATAGTGACACTTTTGACTTGTGTCGGCTTGCTTTCTTTAAAATGTGTCTCTCTGAAACGTTCGAAAAAAATCGAATGAAAAAAAAATTTGCACAATGGAAATTAGAACAGACAAATACAATAAAATTTAAGTTAGTTCGGATAGCAGAGGAAAACACTTATTCTTCAGATGTTTACGACAGTGATAAAGATTCAAACTTTAAACACAGTACTAACTCAAATTAAACTTCTTTAGAGGAAAAAGAAAGAGAAACTTCCATTGACTTGATAGAAGAAGAGAGTACTGAATTTAAGCCAAAGGGGAAGAAAAGGGTACCCGTACAGTTGCAGTTGAAAAAGAACAAGATCAAACTGTTACGGCTACTGTTACTGGTAAGGCATACAAATCACTGTCGTCATCTGGTAAAACTTTTGAAGGCAGGAAATTAAAAGAACCTTGTGGAGATTCCTATCGATTTAAGTGTTCAACAAGAATCAATGAAAGATTGAGACAGGAAATCTTTCAAAAATACTGGGACTTTCAAAGTATCACACGCCAAAGTGTGTGATTGTGAAGCCAAATTTACGTCGACCAAAATCTCCACCGGAGTTGCAACAAGCATTTCTTAAAAAGCTACCATTAAGTGAACGAAAAAAACCGATCTGTTAAATTTAATTCAAAGTAATGCAATACCGGCTTACTATTTTGAGTTTTACAAATCTGTTTGCGAACAACAGTAGTAAATAAACATACGTATGGCGACTTGAGTTCTATTTTTCAAAGCTTCTATAAAAGTTTTCTAAAAATTCTATTTTTAACTAATTACTTGTACTAATTTGTCATTTTAAATGACACAATTCAAAAAAAACGTTCTGTAATCCATTATTCCAAAGTGACACAACCTCAAATAAGGTATGAAAAAACAACCCTATTGCGTCCGATATTTAATAACAGGTTAGCATAAACGTTATCCGTTAGTTTTATGCACATTTACTTTCCAAACTCAACATTCAACTTACTCACAATAGTTAATTCAAACAATGTCATTTTCAATCTACTGTTCTGAAAAAAATTATAATTTTGAGTTGTGTCACTTTTGTTACGAGTGTGCGATATTTAAAGCAGTCAGTTTAATATTGAGTTAAGTGTCCCCACTTAAATGAATATTAAAATGGGGTGGTCATCATAAACGTCATCTAGCGGTAATTAATGGTGGCAGGACATTTATCTGATCATATTTTTTGGCAATTTAAGGTTATTATGTAACCATTTTTCTATTTTAAACAAAATGGTTATAGAAATATGCAATCCTAGATACCTACCTAAATCTAATGTTTTTCTATTCAACAATTTTCGTGCTTTGTTTTAAAATGCAATACCATATTTACCGACGAATTTTTGTAATTCAGGACATGAACAGATCTAAATTAAAAATCACGGTGAGTTAACGTTGTCGGGTGGAATTTTTCTTACTACAATACAAATAAGATATTCGAAAAATCAAAAACTTTTTGATTTCTCTACATTGTCTTGGATGTGAATGTAAAAAGTGTCTTTGTTGCGGAAACTTTTCATTTTTTTGTTATTCACTTATTTATATTTTAATTTCTTCTGAGCATATCGACGTGTACATACAACAAAAATTGAAAAAGTCATGCTTTGTGTTTTAATCATACAAGAATTGGTTATAACCGTAGAATTACCCTAGAAAAGTATCGTAGCTATGTCAATTAAAAACAACCAATTTGCACGTACCATGTTATACCTATACTAGTTATGAATCATAAACCATTGGAATATTGAAAGTCATGAAACTTTTGACATATATCTTAAAATTATTATTTATGAGTTACAAGAGTTTTTGTTAGGCACATCGACATTTAAAAACTATCATTGATGTAAAATAAATAAAAAATTTTTCCTAGAAAATGTTATGGGCTTCAAGTTTGATTAATATGGATTTTTTCGTAAACGCAACAGTTTTGAAGATAATCGTAAACAAATAATGTTCATAGTAAATATTTGTAGAAACATGAATTTAAGATGTACAGGATGTTCCACTAAGATGTTCGTGGAGGAGAGCTAGTAATTATTAATCTTAGTGAAAAAATGTAGACACAATTGGCTTTATTATTCTAATCCTAAAACCTAAACATATTTTCGTTTATACAGAGTACATCATAAAGATTGTATAATGTGAAATTTCGTTAGTTTCAAATGGAATTCCCTATATATCATAGCTTATTAAATTTTACGTCGAATTATACGATTGTTTTATTAAATAATGCATATGTCTATTTTTAACCGTTTAAGAGTTTATTCACTTTTCATTTAAAAAATACTATTTTTACCAACTTTTTTGTGACCCTGTATCTCAGTTTTTATGATCCATGTAAAAGGTTTCATCATGTATAGTAATAGAGGCTTCGATCTATACATGAATACTTTGCAAGAATCACTTCTTGCTATGTGGTAAAGCATAGGTTGTGTCAATCTACAGAAACTTAAAAGTGGGAATACTTAATTTTTTTAAATAGATCCACCCCCCTCCCCCTACCCCCATTTTACTATTTATAGTGTTTTCTTTAATACTATCTCATAAGTTTTGTTAAACATATTTTACAATTAGATGTATCTGTAATAGTTTTTAAGATTATTATTTTTTTTTTTAATTAGGCAGGTAGGTTCAGTTTACCTTTAAATTACAATATTAAGTTAGTTCTATAATAAATAACATTTTATATTAGTAATAAATGATAATTGAATTCGTGATGCACGTACTCTTCTTATCAGTTCTAAAACGATCGTCGCACATGCCGCAAC